>CAJHQP010007323.1:0-32881 GCA_905132765.1 Moricandia arvensis
ATTTTCCCATATAATATAAGTAATATACATTTATATAAATTTAGTAAAATTACTCTTTATTCAAAATAGAATATAATTATTTAACTAATTTTAAAATAATTTTACACTTTTCCCAATCCTCATGATGTTAAGAGGAATTTTCATGTTTACCATATAATTAGTATCATTATTCATTTTTACTTTAGTAAATAGACAATTTCACAAAATATTTTCTTCATTAAAAAATTAAGACTTTTAGATTAATTAGAAATCTAAATTCTACATTCTAAAATATTATTTCATCTTTCAACTCTAAATTTTAAGTCTTAAATTAATTAACTATAAGGTTATAAATGTTTTTTTTCCATTTTAAATGGGTAAAGGTGGTTAAGGTAAATATTTGGTAAGACTAATTTAATGGGTTTTTGTCCAAAAATACTTCAACAAGGTTTGAAATTGTAACTACGCCTACATAGGGCCCAATAAGAAAGTCCATTAATAACTAGGGTTAACGCTAGGGTTTCTAAAGAAGGACGCTATAAATGAACATGGTTGCTCCAATACCTCAATAACTTGCGCAGAGGGCAACAAGTAGAAGAAAGGCTGCTTCGTCGAGATGGGTCGTGTCATTAGAGCTCAACGTAAAGGTGCCGCTGGTTCCGTCTTCAAGTCCCACACTCACCACCGCAAGGGTCCGGCTAAGTTCCGTAGCCTCGACTACGGTGAGAGAAATGGGTATCTCAAGGGTGTTGTGACGGAGATCATCCACGATCCAGGACGTGGTGCTCCGTTAGCTCGCGTCGATTTCCGACATCCTTTCCGTTACAAGAAGCAGAAGGAGTTGTTTGTGGCTGCAGAAGGTATGTACACGGGACAGTTCCTCTACTGTGGTAAGAAGGCCACTCTCGTTGTAGGTAACGTGCTTCCACTTAGATCGATTCCCGAGGGAGCTGTTGTCTGCAACGTTGAGCAACATGTTGGTGACCGTGGAGCCCTCGCTAGAGCTTCCGGTGATTACGCCATCGTGATTTCTCACAATCCTGATAACGACACCACTAGGTAATCTCATACTTGTTGTCTTGTCTCTAACTCTAGTTATTTTATTGGAACGTAAAAATTTTAACCTAGCTTGTGTGACACGTTATGAAAACTATTAATGTGAATTGATTCTGTATACACTTTATTTTTAAGTTCAAAAAGAGTTCCGGTCTATGTTAAAGGATTATTATTATTATTTTTGTTGTATAAAAGGATTAAGCTTCCTTCTGGAGCGAAGAAGATTGTGCAAAGTGGATGCAGAGCGATGATAGGGCAAGTAGCAGGTGGAGGAAGAACAGAGAAGCCACTTCTCAAGGCAGGTAACGCATACCACAAGTACCGCGTGAAGAGAAACTGCTGGCCTATAGTTCGTGGTGTGGCTATGAACCCAGTCGAGCATCCTCATGGAGGAGGAAACCACCAGCACATTGGTCATGCCAGTACGGTCAGACGCGATAAATCTGCTGGTGCCAAGGCTGGTCTCATTGCTGCGAGAAGAACGGGTCGTCTCAGAGGTCAAGCTGCCGCTTCAGCAGCCAAGGCAGTCTAGACTTAATTGTGGCACAGGCTTCTATGTTTTCTCTGATTTTTCTTGCTGATTTTATTATTAAACCTTAAGAGTTTGCCGTTTTACTTTATTATAATTTCTGTTAAAGCTATATGCTTCTTGTATTGGATTTACCCTTAGGGGATATTTATGATTTACCCTTAGGGGATATTATGATTTATTTACTATTTATTTTGGCAGACCAAATTAGATTTTCATTGATACTTTCATAAAAGTATACACTTTTGGTTGAACATAAAAGTGGATTATAATAGAGTCAAAGAAAAATTCCAATTTTACCATAAATTTTGATACCACTTTGCAAACTTTACCTTTAATGAATAATAATTTTCAAAAATAATTTTAAATTATGATGAAAATAGACTAAATAATTTTTAAAAAATATTTAAAAACTCAACCCTACATTTCAACACTAAACCAAAACAATAATCACTACCTACTTTTCAACTCTAAACCAAAACAATAATCAATAAAGTGTAAACTCAAATATTAATACATTTTTGATAATGTATTCTTTGTAAAGTATTACTTAACTTATGTTATTGTTAGCAATTTTCTAGATTCAAGAGATATATAAAAAGTGTTCTTGAAATATGTTGCGATTTTAGCGAGTCTATCTGCTTGTGTGTCGGGACGTGTTTCAAATGTGTGAGGGGGTTATACTTGTTGTGTTGTAACAATCTGAGCTTGTGTGCAGGGGTGTCTTGCATGTAAAGGTGTTGTTTAAACTAGAGAGACAAAGGACATCCGTGAGAAAAAGTGATATCATTGTAGTTGAGAATTGAGAGATTGTGAACTGTGCAATATTTGGTGATGATGATACTGGTTATAGAATATAGATAACGCCAGTGTTTTAGACTGCTTTAGATCTTTTTGTATATGATGTTCGGATAATCTATTTTCTAGTCTCATATAATAAAATGAAATTAAAAAAATGCAGATGATTGATCTTGTTGTGCCATATTTTTGCACTCACTTCATGTTTCTATTCTGTTTAGTAAACTTTCACTAATGACTATTTCAACTCGACGACCATCCAAATTATGTTCAGGTCAATTTGATGACCTAGAATTTTTCTTTTTTTATATTTTGCTGAATTAACTAGAAATAAAATTAATCAAAATTGAAAGTGTCTTTGAACCTCAACTTTTGTTTTAATCAACCAGTACGTGACAAGACATATTCAAGTTTGTGATTTGGAATGAATCAGATTCAGAATATATATTCAAAAATCATTCTTCTAATACCTTTTAAATTTCAATCTTTTAGCCATGGAGCCTCGGCCTCAAAACTAAGTCTCAAACTGTCATGAACATAGACGCAACTATCACCCATCTATAGTAACGATACAAGTCTTTTGAACCTTGGTATGACCGATGCGTCCGTTGAATTTTCCAGGTTGTGAATTGTATTGGTTAGTATGATCAATGCACCTAAGTGATCAATGCATCAAAGCTTTCCGCTTCAACAACCGATGAAACAAAGGGTCTGCATGAGAAAAAAAAAGAGAGGATAAGACAAAGCTACACAACAGACAATGTTAAAGAAAAAAAAAAGCGGAGCAACACAATGGATTCCAACACTTTAGTACGTAATCCTCAACACTTTCTTCTGTGCTCTCGCCACCATCTCCCATTAGCCAAGTATAACTAACGAGGAACTGTTTTAACACAAAGATACTAATTAGTATCAGATATGAAAGCTTTCAAAAGTTTTTTTTTTTCATTCAATTCGTGGATTGTGTGGTAATATATACCTTAGGAGGTCGTTTCCATTTGATAGGAGGAACGGTTGAGAGATTGAGCATATCTGCATAATGATTGCCTTCAAAACCAGGTGGAAAATCTGGTGGTCGAGGTTTAGCAGACGATTGTTTTAGGTAGTTATGAAAAACAACTTTGGCAGGACGTTAATTTGTTTTGTTGGTGGGTTTCATACTATTCCAAATTCGTTCTATTGTCATTAAGACCAGAAAAATACAATAGGTTCCATAAAAATTAAAAAGTCCATTCTAAGGGCATCATTATCCCTAGAACCCCTAATGGGGTTCTTAATTTTTTTTTTATTTTTTTTGCTGTTTTAAAAAAAAAAGAAAAAAAAATTAAAAAACGAACCAATCGCGGACCGCCACGTGTCAGTGGGGTCCGCAAACAGTGTTAAGAAACTCTCTAAAACCAGTTCTTATTTAGTAGTTTTTAGAAGCGGTTCTTGGCACTGTTCATGGGCCCCCACGTGTCAGTGGAGCCCGCGAACAGTGCAAGAACCATTCCTAAGAACCCCGGATAATCATGCTCTAAGCTTACAGAATAATCTACGTCAAGCTGACATAGTCAAACTAACACGTAAAGAAGATCAAGACATTTAAACTAATCATAAAAGCACCCGATTGTCGCCAGAGTTTGTGTTATCGTAATGATCCACCCTTGAGGACCTATAAAAGAAGGGTGAAGGAGAAAGAGAGGAGATCTAACTATCACATATTGAACCATTGTTTTATTCTTTTGTTAACCAATACTCTTTGTCTCTCTATCGTTTATATCTTTCCATATTGTCAAAAATACATACTTTCCATATCGTTTATATCTTTCTAGATTTAACAGTTTTAAATGTAATTATAATGTATATTAGTTTATAATTTGTATTTTAGATATATAGTTTTTTTGTAACTTATTTTTAGATATATAGTTAATTTTTACTAAAAGAACTAATATCAGATATATAAGTTGTGTGTTTTGGTTCAGCTTTGTTTTCTTTTGTTTCGGTACTCAACTATTTTCTTGATTATTAGAAATAGGTGAGTTGAACTTGAATTGTGATATCCAAATTTTTCTAACGTTTATAGAAAAAATATCATTGAATTTTATTAGTCACTACACTTTATTTGTAAAAGTATAAATTTTAGTCATCTATAATATTTTATAAAATTAAATCAAAAGCTAATAATAATATATTTATACCCTAAATTAGTTTTCAGTAACCAAATATTATTCAGCACCGTTTGTTTTATCAAAATAGCCCACATATTAAGTGACCTTTAGGTTTGAGTTTGAAATTTATAGACTGAATTAATGAGATTGGACTTTTATGGGTTTCGTATAAAATTGGGTCTATACTTTTATCCGCAAGACAGTCCGATATTGAAAAAACTTGAAGACGAAGTTAAAGGTGTGCACTTTAACCAAGAACTAGATTCTGAAACCGTCTTTTAAAGGTCGGGTATATATTTTGTTTTATTTTTTTTTAAAAAAATAATTATTATTTTTTAAATTTTTTTAATTATATTTTTTTTGTAATATTTATCAATAATATAAATTTTAATGTTATTAATATAAATAATAATATATAAGTAATAAATAGTTAGACCATACATTTATTAATTGGTCATGATTCTGTTTTAACAGAATAGATCGTGAAAAAATCAGGACCGTCGATTAAAACATATATTCGTTACTGTTTAAAGATCCAACGATACATAAATAAAAGCATATCGCTTTTTTCGAGTCTTTCGATTTCTAGATCGTGAATTGTTTCTCTTCCATTCTTATCTTCGTTTTAGTGTTTGCGTGAAAATGATGCAATCGTATGAGTTTTTTTCCCTTTTTTGCGATTTTAATTTAGATTTTCAATCACATCTATGGATCGTGAATTCATTTTTTTGTTTAGGGTTTAATGCGATCGGTTAGGTTTCTTCGTTGTGATTTTGGTTTAGAGTTGCAAATCCTCGACACATCTCTAGATCGTGAATCTAATTTAGGGTTTGCGTGATCATTTGGGTTTTCTTCTTTCTCTTGAGGATTTTGTTTTAGGGTTTTTAATTTTCATAAATTGTTCATTATTTGATTTTCTCTCACTTTTATCTGTGTCTTTTTTTTTTTTTCTCTTCTTTTGTACAGTGTATTTGTGTGGAGAAGCCATTGTTGACAGATTCCATTACATCCATATCTTTGAGTAGAGTTACTGAAACAGTTTGAAGTAAGTTTTGTTTAAATCATATCTTCTCGCTACTATCGCCTGAAATCATTTTTCAAACCCAAGATCTTAGGTAGATAGTACTCTTGTGCTCTACCGATTCTTACATCTGTTTTAGTTTTTATCAAAACTCCAAAAAAGATCATAGGCAGACACTAATCTAATAGTGTTCTGTTATGTTCTTATTTGGGGACATTGTTGCCTTGCGGGAAGCCTATAGACCCATATTCTTATTTGGGGACATTGTCATGTTGGTTGGTTGGTAGTGCATGCATGTCTAATCAAAACAATGTTTTGGGGAAGGAAAGTGAGACGTATTTTAGTTCCCACGGCTTTACAAAAACGACCCATGGCTTAAAAAAATAAATCTTTAGACAGTCTTTATACATGCAGAGAATGTGGATTTGTTGGATGGATAAAAAGACCAAATGGCTTACAATATGTGTTTGATGGATAAAACGACCAAAGGCTCTGTGAACCTGTTGGATGGATAAAACGATCAACAGTTTACAAATGTTTTGTTGGATGGATAAAAACGACCAATGGCTTACAATATGTTTTGGATGGATAAATGGCCAAAGGCTTACAAAAAACGTCTTATGACAGACTGTGATTGTTGGAAGGGAAAAGAGACAAAACGTCTTAAAGAAAAAGACTGTGTGATTGTCGAAAGTGAAAAGAGATATCAAGGGTTACAAAAGGTTTTTGAGTCTGTTGGATGGACTAAACGACCAACATCTTAGAAAATGTCTTTAGACAAAGGCTAGGTATGAGATTCTTAGGGCATCTTTAATGCAGATCTCTTAGTATGAAGTTCTTATTTTTCTTAAGAGACGTTTTTTTTAATTTTAACTAAGAAAACTTAAGAACCGTCTCTTAAATTAGAGACATAAGAGTTGTTTCTTATCCCAAAAGTGTAAAAAAAAAGGTCAAATCAAGTAAAGGACCACATCCTAATAGACCCGGGTTAAAATATGGCCTTAGAATGAGAAAGCGATCAAGTGATTAAAAAAGTCTTTCATAACGGAATCAGTACCTACCCACGGCTTGAAAGTCTAAAGATAAAAACTCTGTATTGGTTTTGAACTTGTTGGATGGAAATTTCAAATAACAACCCTCGACCTTATGAAAAGTCCTTTAGACTGAAGACTGTAAATTGATGAAAACATTGCTTTCCCACAAGTTATGAAGAGTGTTTAGACAGATTGTGATAATGGATTCATTACCTCACTCGTTACCCACGGCTTATAATTACTGGATAAAAAATAATGACCACAATTTGAAAAATCTTGACTGTGAACTTAAAAAGGCTCGTTACTTTATTATTACCATGTCTTATGCAAAGTTTTCACACAAACTGTGAACTGAAAACTGTTCATTACTTAATTAAGTACTCACAGCTTTATGAAGAGTCCTTAAACAAGACTGAATCTAGACATTGTTATTATCCACAGCTTCATGAAGTGTCTTTGTGGATCTAAAATAGATGTAATTCTTCAATACCCAACGGCTTAAAAATGTCTTCAAACAAAGACTAGGGATCAGTTTTGCACTTGTTATGAACACTTATGAAGACTGTAAACACCCACAGCTTAACAAAGTTTCCTTTGGCAAAGTCTGTGAACTGAAAAGCGGATTTATTGCATTAGTATCCATATTATATGAAGAGTCCTTAGACAATACTACTGATTTTTGAGGAGTCTAGACAAAGACTGTGAATATCCAGCGCTTATGAAGAGTCCTTAGAAAAGCGTTGTAAGACAAAAGACTCACAACTTCATGGAAAGTCTTTAGAAAAAAATCAATTAGACAAAAGACAGACACAATGATGAAGTATATATTCACTACGTTAATACCCAGACATTGCAAAAAATATTTTAGACAAAGTATGGAAGAATCAAACGACCAACATCTTACTGAAAAAGGATGAATTGTTGGATGGATGAAACAAACAGAGGCTTATATAAAGTCTTAAGACCAAAGACTATGAATTGGGTTTCTACTTGTTGGATGGAAGAATACACCAACAACTTGAGAAAGTCTTACTACAAAAGACTATAAAATGAAAAGGGCTCCTTAGACAATGACTTTGAACTGAAAACTGATTCATGCTTTACTACTCACAGCTTATGAAGAGTCTATAGAGTACTCTAGTACCCACGACTTTATGAAGAGCATAGACATAGACTGTGAGTATTGGAGTAGCCACAGCTTATGAAGAGTCTTTGGACAAAAATTGTGAAACTGACAATGAATTCATAGACAAAGACTACGTGTGGTTTGTTTAGACAAGTCTCTAAGACAGAGTATGAACCAAGTTGACCTTTTTTATATTATTTGGATGATAAAAACGACCAAGAACACCAAGTTATAAGGATAGAACCATGAGTCAGTGTTTGGCGTGTTGGATGGTAGCAACAACCAATGGCAAATCAAGTCTTTAGACATAAACTATGAACCAAAAAATTGACTCAGTTGTTGACTTGTTGGATCATAAAACGACCAACAGCTTAAATCAGGTCTTAAGTAAGAGACTATGAACCAAAAATTGATTCCTCACTTCACTACTTCCATGTTAGAAAAATTCGCGTGCTATGAAAAACGATCCATCTCATAAAGAAAGTCTTAAAAAAGTCTGAATATATATATATTCCTTACTTTTACCACTTACATCGTAAGGATTCACAAGGTAAGTATGAGGCATTGTGAATTAAAGACTAATTTAATTTGGATATCTTCAGGTTTTGTATGTGCTTCAGAAGAATCAGAGCAGATTCTTTGACAGGTATGTGCATTTTCAAACTTGTTTGTTATTTAGTTGATACAATTATGAATATCACAAGAATGTGACACATACATGCTAGTTTCGTTTGTGAAAATTTACTAATGCTAAGGATTTTCAGGTATATTTTTCTTAACTTTCTCTCTTATAAATTGGTATAACTACATTATTATAACTAGCGGCTCAGCTCCGCGCAAGCGCAGGGTCATGGATGGAATTTGAATTTGATCTGATTATTTATCATTTCTTTCGGTTTTTAATTTGATAAGCCAATTTTATTTTATTTTATAAAATTTAGTTTCTTATTTTCTGTTTTGTTGGTTTTTATGTGACGGGAAAAATAAAATTTTAATTTTTGTTTGAATTTATGAATTTTCTTTATATATTTTTAACCTTTTGTATTTTGTGAACTATATTATTAGATTTTATTAAATTCATATTTTAATATAAAAATGATATTATAAAATTAGATAGATTGAAAATGTACTAATATGATCAATTTATTTTTTAGTTATGATATAAGATTGATTATTCATTTAAAATTTATCATAAAATAATATAATTTTTTTTTGATAAATAAGTGATGTAATATATTTTAATATGATTTATATATTTATTCATGCTAATTTGTAATAAATCAAACTGGCAGACAACTACATTAATATCTTCACCTTAATTCATTATGTTTAGATATATCATGTTTAGAAATATATTTCACCTCTTTACTATCGTCTTAATATTCTCTTTGATATATTCAATACTATGTTGGATCAAAAATATATTCAATAAGGTCAAACGGTCAAACAAGATTTCTTTTTAAAAACAGATATAATAGAGAAGAATTTTCCTATCATACAACAGATTCATCGTCCAAAAGCAACAATTGCAACAACATTGAACTTTCACTAAACTTATCAAACTCGACATGTGTAAGCCAATTTGGTCAAACAAAACCACAATTTCTCTTAAAGGAATCAAATAAGCAACTAAAATGCATCAAAAGGTTCCCATTTCATAGATATATTGCTAGAACTTTATCCACAAAATCATTAGAATGGTCAAAAGATCTTAGAAGCTCCACCCCACAAAGAGAGCATAAGAACTATTCCCTACTGAGTAGCTTGGTACTGCGGGTAAACCAAACTCATCCTCAGTCTGTTAATCACATATTTAAATCTCCCCTTTGGGCATCCATAAAGAGCTAAATCATTATATGAAATATTTAAGTTCGAGAAAAAGGAGAAGGGTATAAATACTTAATTATGAACTCGAGCAAGTGAGCTCCAGTGCTTCCCTATTGGTTCTATGGCAAGATAAGGTCCTCATCGTAATCAGTTTGCTTATCGCGCTAGAGATAAAAGGCACTCCATCCGCTTGGACTCGTTTCCCATGTCAGCTTCAGGAGTCTCAAGCACTAAATTACAAGACTTAATAAACGAATATGTAAGATTTATGTGATCCAATCAAGAAAATATGCCAACAAAATCCACCTCCATAAAATCATCTTCATTAGGAAAATCGTTGCAACTACCAAGTTTTTCTTGTATTTCAGAACTCACGTCCATCAAATC
Source organism: Moricandia arvensis (assembly GCA_905132765.1). Taxonomy (NCBI): domain Eukaryota; kingdom Viridiplantae; phylum Streptophyta; class Magnoliopsida; order Brassicales; family Brassicaceae; genus Moricandia; species Moricandia arvensis. The sequence continues at coordinate 9,908 of CAJHQP010007323.1, forward strand.
CATCATCTCATTTTGGAAATTATATACCATCAGAGTCAGTATAGGGGAGAAAAATATAACAGTGAAAAAATCAAATTAAGAGATAAACACCAACATGTTGGAAAATAACTACAAACGTACATTCATATCTTCTTCTTTTTTACAGTTTGCATCATTTTCTTTTTAGTGGTGTCCTCTGCAGATTTTAGTGGACATTCTTAATATTTAGTTAGATTTGATATCATGTACAATGGTGAGAACAAAAGAGATACATACATGTTGTTGATCATCTTTCAGTCCTTCAACGGCGATGAAACTTGATCAAGATTGAAGGTCTGATTATAGAGCATGTCACCTTGTCATTCATAAATAATGAAAATAATGTAATTAAGTTGTCGATCAAACACTAAAACTGACGAAGAGAGTAGCGGAAAATAAGTGATAATTAGGTGGTTTATATAGCAAAATCAGTTTCTTCATAACTCATTGACTCACATTAAGTAGTTCTTCAATCCTCGTCTCTTTATGCACAAATGGCCAATCAGGGTCCAAACTTTCAGCATCACAAATTAATAATTAAAAAACAGATACAAAATGTTATGAACAATTTGGTGTGGATACAATAACCATAAGATTTACACGGGTATAAACCAGACGACCAAGACATACGGTCCGACCAGACCCACCACGAACCAGAGGTTCAACCAACCGGCCATGATCATCCTAATCCTAGTTGGTTTAGGTTTATGTAAACTTATTCCTAGTTGGTTTATGATTTGTACTTATCCTATTCTATGTAGGTTTATGATCTTGTAATTCCCTATATATAAAGGGCACCTATCGATTGATTATCAATAAGAAACACACATGATTTCCCCCATACATTCACAACACGTTATCAGCATGAATATCTCTAAACCCTAAGCTAAGTTCTGATCAAAAAGAAGAACCTTAATATCGTGATACAATCTCTCTCTCAATGATAAGAAAAAGCAACCCCGACCTAAGTTTTTGCAATCAAGCACATTCGATCTCTCTCTCTCTATACAATCCCGATACAAATCCTAGGCGAATCCGATCTTGTTCAATCCATCCGATCTCAAGCTCATACAATCTTCATACGATCTAAAGCTCACACGATCTTTGCATACTCAAGAAACAAACTCAACTTGTATGTGATCAGATCTCAGTAAGTTAACCCCTTCTTATCTCGGTGGACCATTCAACCCATTCGGAGGTTTAAGGTAAAACCTAAACCCTAATTTACAAAATCGAAACCTATATCCTTGCTAGGTTGATGGATAGGATAGCGAACATAACCTGACCACATAAGATTCACATCCATTGATTGTTTGCATGTTTGATTGTTTGAATATGATCACATAGAAACCGGATGCTAGGTTGTTAATCTATACATATTTAAACTTGATCAATACTTGACCAACTTGTCTAGATAGGATCCGATTAGGTTTTTAGAAAGAACCGATATGCTTGCTTGGTTGATTGTTTTGCTTGATGTTTGTTTGATTGTTTGAATTGAGGTTAAGTTTTGCATCACACAATCGTATTGGCCGCAAGGCATGCATAAGCATATAGTAACTGATTGCTAGGTTGCCTTGTTTGGTCATGAAACATGTCTAATGAACTTAGAACATATAATGACCTAATTATAAAATATATGAATGTCAGATGTCGAAAATCAACAATATGGACTTTGCTGCCCTAAATCTCTCTGGAGATAACTATCTACAATGGGCACTTGATACAAAGATCATATTAAAATCTAAAGGACTCGGTGAATGCATTACCGAGGATAACAATGCAAGTGGAAAAGGATATGTACAGGGCTATCGTAATTATACGCCATCATCTTGCAGAGAGTCTTAAAGATCAGTACTTAACAATCGAGAATCCACTCGAACTTTGGACATAATTAAAAGTAAGATACGATCACCAAAGAACGGTGATCTTACCAAAGGCCATGTACGATTGGAGAAATCTCAGGATCCAGGATTATAAGTTTGTGGACGAATATAACTCGGCCCTATTTAAAATTGTTTCAAAGTTGAAACTGTGTGGTGAAGAGATAACAGATAAATGATATGTTAGAAAATACCTTTTCCACCTTCCACACAAGTAATGTGTTGCTACAACAACAGTATCGAGAAAAGAGATTTAAGACATATGCTAATCTAATATCATGTATATTGCTTGTTGAGCAAAATAACGAGTTTACTAATGAGAAATAGTAATCTGAGACCTCGCGGATCAACCCCACTACCTGAGTCTAATGTTGCCGCAGATGAAAAGAATGAATTACACCACGTCCATAACAATAACCAGCACGGCCGCAGTCGTGGAACATGTCGAGGATGTGGATCACGATCCTTTGGCCGCAGCCAAGGAAACCATTATCGCCGAAACCCTTATGGCCGAGATCAATATGGCCGAGACCATTATGGTCGGGATAGACCCAACTTCGGCTGCGGTCGAGGTAGAGGCCGTGGTATCTTTCTTAAACCACAACCCTCGACCACGAATAGAAAATCTGTGTGTCATAGATGAGGGATGGAAAACCATTAGGCAAAGACATGTAGAACTCCTAAACATTTTTGTGATCTCTATCAAGAGAACCTGAAAGGAAAGAATCCTGAAGCCCATATGGTCTACAAAGATGATGAAGAAGATTTCGACCATGAGAAAGATGATCTATTAGAATATGAAACATATGATTGTTTAAAGAGTCCAGTTGATTTCGACATCCTAAATCATTGTGTTTTTCATTTGCTTTATGTTTTCTTTGTCTTTTGAATTTGTTTCTTACTTGCTTGAAATTTATGAATGAATGTTTTCAATATAAACTATTTGAACATGTCATGATCCTTGTTTTAGAAATGAAAGATGACATGTACATAATCATGGTGGACAGTGGATCAAGCCACATGATCCTAAGAGACAAAAGATACTTTGTCGACCTTACATTCAAAAGCGCCAATATAAGTACCATTTCGGATATATCTAATCTAATTGAGGGTTATGGCCTAGCTAACATATTGTTTCCTAATGGCACGCATCTAGAAATATCAGATGCCCTATATTCACCCAGCTCTAAGAGAAGCCTATTAAGTTTCAAAGATATACGAATGAATGGTTTCCATATTGAAACAAAGGGCGAAGGACATAAAGAGTTCCTTCACATAACTGACATCGCCCAAGGCAATAAGAAAGTCTTAGAGACTATACCCGCATACTCTACTGGTCTTTACTATGCCAAGATCAGTATGATAGAGGCAAATGCACGGTAAAGAATATGTTTACCGATTTCACTACTTGGCACGACTGGCTTGGCCATCCTGGATCAAAAATGATGCGAAAACTCATTCTAAATACAAATGGGCACACATTGAAATCAAAGAGATTTATCCCAAAGAATCTCACGTGTGTAGCATGTACACAAGGGAAACTCATAATTCGGCCATCACCAGTCAAAGTGACTAAGGAAACGATAAACTTTCTGGAAATGATACAAGGTGATATTTGGGGACCTATACACCCACCATGTGGGACATTTAGATACTTTATGGTCCTTATTGATGCATCAACGAGATGTCACATGTATGTTTACTATCAACCTGTAATTTGGCGTTTGCGAGGTTACTTGCTCAAATAATACGTTTACGAGCACAATTTCCAGATTTTCTATTAAAGACTATACGTCTAGATAATGCTGGTGAATTCACGTCCCAAGCATTTGATGATTAATTGTATGTCCATGGGGGTAAATGTAGAAAATTTTGTGGCACATGTACATACACAAAACGGTCTGGCCGAATCTTTTATAAAACGTATACAACTAATAGTCAGACCATTGCTTATGAGATCAAAACTCTCGTTCTTAGCTTGGGGACATGCGTTTTTACATGCAGCTGAGTTGATTCGCATCAGACCATCTAGTGAGCATAGATATTCCCCATATCAATTACTAACTGGTAATGAGCCAAACATTTCCCATCTTAAGACATTTGGATGTGATGTCTATATACCAATTGCACCACCACAGAGAACAAAGATGGGACCTCAAAGGAGGATGAAGATATATGTTGGATATGACTCTCCCACGATTATAAAGTATCTTGAGCCGACCACGAGTGATATGTTTAAGGTCAGGTACGCGGATTGTCATTTTGACGAATCTGATTATCCAACATTATGGGGAGATAAGAATAAGCTGATAGAATAAATAACATGGAATCAGACATTCTTAACATGGCAAGATCCTCGAACTCAAGAATGTGATTTAGAAGTCCAAAAGATTATATATTTACAAAAGCTAGCTAACCAATTGCCAGATTCCTTTGCTGACCCGAATAGAGTAACTAAATCGTATATACCAGCTGTTAATGCACCAATACGAATTGATGTCCAAAAAGGACACAGTCAAGTGACTACTGAATCTATGGCACAGTTGAAACGTGGTAGACCAATAAGTTCCAAAGATAAAAAACCTCGGAAACTAAAGAAATGTGCTGGAAATGAAACCAAGGAAATGGAAACCACAGACATGGACGAGCATAAGGTGCCTGAAAATGATGTTTGGGACGCCAAACTTCAGGGTACTGAGGGTCATGATAATAATGAGATTTCAATGAACTATGTCATGTCTGGAAAGAAATGGAACAAAAGAATGTCGACAGTAATGATATATTTTCATGCAACGTAGCACTTGAACTAATGAATATGAATGAGGATCATGAACCCACGTCTATCTTAGAGTGCACTCGACGATCAGATTGGTTGAAATGGAAAGAAGCTATAAACGTGGATTTGAATTCATGTAAGAAAGAAAGATATTTGGTCCTATAATTCGGACACCTTTAGATGTTAAACTAGTGGGATATAAATGGGTCTTTGTGGGGAAAAGAAATGAAAATGGTGAAACCGTGAGATATAAAGCGCGACTAGTAGCACAAGGATTCACGCAAAGACCATGAATAAATTATGAGGAGACGTACTCCCCTGTGGTGGATGCAATAACATTTAGATTCCTAATAAGTTTGGCTGTAAAAGAGAAATGAGATTTGCGGTTAATGGATGTCGTAACTGCATACTTATATGGTCCACTGGATAATGAAATATATATATGAGAGTACCAGAGGGTATAGAATGGCCAAACACTGCATGTTCTCGAGAACAACATTGTATAAGATTGTATAAAGTGCTTTATGGTTTGAAACTATCAGGTCGAATGTGGTACAATAGACTAAGTGAGTACCTAGTTAAAGAGTGCTATAAGAATGATCCGATCAGCCCGTGTATATTAATAAAGAAATTCGACCGGGCTTCGTGATAATAGCAGTGTATATGGATGATCTAAACATCCTTAGAAATTCTGTGGAAATCGTCTAAACTGTTGAATATCTAAAGAAAGAATTCGAAATGAAAGATCTAGGCAAAACGAAATTCTATTTAGGATTACAAGTTTAGTACATTAACATTGGAATCCTTGTGCATCAAATGGCATATACTGAAAAAGTACTCAAACATTTTAATATGGACCAGTCTCACCCATTGTCGAGCCCCATGGTCGTGAGATCACTTGGTCTGGACACTGATCCATACGGTCCAAATAAGGATGATGAAAATGTTCTTGGTCTGAAAGTGTCATATCTAAGTGTCATTGGAGCTTTAATGTATCTGACAAGCCACACAAGGCCAGATATATGTTTTGCCGTGAACCTACTATCTAGGTTTAGCTCATGTCCGACCCAAAGGCATTGGAACGAAATTAAACATATACTTCGTTATTTACAAGGAACGAAAGATTTAGGTTTATTTTATACTAACCAAACTAACCAACCCAAAGAGGGGTTAATTGGTTTTGTTGATGCAGGTTTTCTATCTGATCCACATAATGTTATATCACAAACAGGTTATGTGTTTACTTATGGTGGTACGGCTATATCATGGATATCTATGAAGCAGACGATGAAAGCTACATCATCCAACCATTCCGAGATATTAGAAATACATGAAGCCAGCCGAGAATGTGTATGGTTATGGTCGATGACACAACACATCATGGTCGATAGTGGTTTGTCCGAAGGCAAAGAAGATCCGACCATATTGTATGAAGACAATGCGGCTTGCATAGCTCAATTGAAAGATGGATACATCAAAGGATATAGGACGAAGCACATATTGCCCAAGTTCTTCTTTACCCACGAGTTGCAAAAGGCTAAGGAGGTTCAAGTGCAAGTACAGTCAAGTGAGAATTCAGCCGAATTTTTCACCAAGTCATTGCCAACCTCTACGTTCAGAAAGCTAATACACAATATAGGAATGCGTCGATTGAAAGATCTAAAATGAGACACAAAACAGGGGGAGTAATACGGTTGTACTCTTTTTCCTTAACCTTGGTTTTTTCTCAAAAGGGTTTTACGGGTAAAGTTTTAACGAGGCAACATACCAAACGTATTACAAGCTCTTTATGGTTATAACATCCAAGGGGAGTGTTATGAACCATTTGGTGTAGATGCAATAACCATATGGTTTTCACGGGTATGAACCAGCCGACCAAGACATACGGTCCGACCAGACCGACCAAGAACCAGAGGTTCAACCAGCCGGCCATGATCATCATAATCCTAGTTGGTTAAGGTTTATGTATTTATATTCCTAGTTGGTTTATGATTTGTACTTATCCTATTCTATGTAGGTTTATGATCTTGTAATTCCCTATATATAAAGGGTATCTATCGATTGATTAGCAATAAGAAACACACACGATTTCCCCCATACATTCACAACACAAAACGCATTGAAAACCTAAATCACACAATCCAGTGTTCTGGAACTTACACTTTGAAGAAAAGTTAAACTCAAGTTATGTAACCGCCAGAAAACCACTGCAAAACAAATAAAACTTAAGTGAAGGAATAGAGAGGAAGCAGTGATACCAACAAATAGATGAAACATAGAAGATCCAAGGATACATATGATTGGTTGGGTCATAATACGCTGGAATTTGGTGCTCGCTATGGATGTCTGTCAATGTTTGAGATCCCTTTGAAGCTTTGGGGTTTAAAAAAATCTCTGAGAGGGCCAAAGTCGAGATCAGCGAGACGATGATTGGCGAATGTCCGCTGATGCACCAGCTGTTGATTGAGTGAGTAGTAGTGGCCGGAGTTGTTAGAGAAAGTAAGTGGAGACGGGATTAGAAAGATGAGTCGTTAAGCATCGTCATGGCAGCCTAAGCCCTCTACCAACATCCAGTCTCCCAGATTTTAGTGAGGTCGCTGGTAGCGTAGATGCTCTCACACAAAATTAATCGGATCGGATCTTCTATTAATCGGATCGGATCTTCTTCAGTTATTATTAGTGAGGCGTCTATTGATATTAGAGATGAGATGAGTCAAATTTATAGACTCAAAGTTAGGGGAGATGAAGAGAACAACTGTTTTGGATTGTGTATGAAACCCTATCGTCATAGAAATAGTATATCGGAGAATTGTAATAGATTAGCGTTTTTAAAAAAAAAATTATGTGGAACCCACAAATACTGAGTAATACAATTTAAAGAGAGAAAATTTTGTCTAATTATATATATGATTTTGTAAACATAAGCTCTAACTTTGAGTTAAATTCCGAAATGCATGATATGTTGAAATTCACATTTTCAATACATATGTTCTTACAATATGTGATTATAAATTTTAACAAATATATAATTTGTAAGTGATTCGAATTTTTTACAATATGTGGCTATAAAAATTTTAACAAAAAAAATAAATTGCAAATGATTTGAGATTTCTTGATTTGGACGTAGTAGAGTATGCAAAGACTATTAGCCATGGAGCGTCGGCCCAAGATGTTTATATAGTAAACCAAGCATCCACGAGGGTTGACCAGAAAATGAGTAAACCATTAACGTGTGAGGCGTTACTATGGAAACAAACCGCATCTGACAGCAATGAAATTAAATAAACGCTTCGAACTGACGAAAATACCCTCTCCGTCTTTATGCTTTCATCTCCATCACTGTCCTATTTAAACGAGACAGAACTTGACGACGTGTAGTGTCACCGCGAAATCCAGATCCCAAAATTATAAAAACCATCGATGGCGTCAGAAAGCAACGGATCCAGATCCGATTCCGCCACCGGCGTTGAAATGCCGACGCAGCCAAGGAAGATAGCTCTCGTCACCGGAATCACCGGCCAAGACGGATCCTACCTAACGGAGTTCCTCCTCGGAAAAGGGTACGAAGTCCACGGCCTGATCCGCCGATCATCCAATTTCAACACCCAACGGATCAACCACATCTACATCGATCCCCACAACGTCGACAAGGCTCTCATGAAGCTCCACTACGCCGATCTCACCGACGCCTCCTCCCTCCGCCGCTGGATCGACGTTATCAAGCCCGACGAAGTCTACAACCTCGCCGCTCAGTCTCACGTCGCCGTCTCCTTCGAGATCCCTGATTACACTGCCGATGTGGTCGCCACCGGCGCTCTCCGCCTCCTCGAAGCCGTCAGATCTCACACCGCCGACACTGGCCGTACCATCAAGTACTACCAAGCCGGATCTTCCGAGATGTTCGGAGCTACTCCGCCTCCGCAGTCGGAAACGACGCCGTTTCATCCCAGATCTCCTTACGCCGCGTCTAAAGCCGCTGCTCATTGGTACACGGTGAACTACAGAGAAGCGTACGGTCTCTTCGCGTGTAACGGAATCTTGTTCAACCACGAGTCGCCACGTCGGGGAGAGAACTTTGTCACGAGGAAGATCACGAGAGCACTGGGGAGGATCAAAGTCGGTTTGCAGAGGAAGCTGTTCCTCGGGAACCTCCAGGCGTCGAGAGACTGGGGGTTCGCGGGGATTACGTGGAGGCGATGTGGATGATGCTGCCAGCAAGAGAAGGCGGATGATTACGTTGTGGCGACGGAGGAGTCTCATACCGTGGAGGAGTTTCTTGAGGTTTCGTTTGGGTACTTGGGACTGAAGTGGAGAGATCATGTGGAGATTGACAAGAGGTACTTTAGGCCAGCTGAAGTGGATAACTTGAAAGGAGATGCGAGCAAGGCCAAGGAAGTGTTGGGGTGGAAGCCAAAGTGGGGTTTGAGAAGCTGGTGAAGATGATGGTTGATGAAGATCTTGAGCTTGCTAAGCGGGAGAAAGTGCTTGTTGATGCTGGTTACATGGATGCTCAGCAACAACCTTGATTCATCTTGTATTGCTTTCTATAGAGAGTTACAAATGTCTTCCTTTTATTTTTGATATAATGCTTCTTTTTTTGTTGTCTTTGTTTTTAGTTTCTTGTCTTTTTTTGAAGTAATTCAGTGTGTTTTTGAGGGTAACTAACTTTGGACACAGCAAAAGTGTGTAAAGCAGATACACCTTGTTCTCAACTATGACTAGTGTCTTGCTTCTGCAACTCCTGTCTACATGATGCAAATCGATTGTGGCCCAAGATTTTAAGTTATTGGATCGTTTACTGACCAATTGATTCACCCAGCTTTCTCGTCTAAGACAAAAATCTTTTTCAATCTATGCCATCACATGAAGATGATTCAGGTTCTCATTTTGGGTGTTCTTCATATAACCGAGAATACTTTTGCGACCCCAAAAAAGAGGGGTAAAGAAAAGAGCTAGAATGTTACCGAAGGTAGCTCGAAGCCACCCATAGCAAAACGTAGCTTAAGAGCGAAGACATGACTTCGAAACCTCTTGTCCTTTGATGAAGGGCGGGATCACAGATACCATCAAGAAGGTCCCAATCAGCCACGAGAAGATGAAAGAGCCAGTCCTATTTCACAATATCATTAACCTCATCAGTTGCGAATCCAAAATCAAGAAGGCAGTAAAGATTTTGCGAATTTATGATCAGCTTTGTTTATTACCCGTAAAGGAACGACCAGAGCCTATTCTTCAGCCTTTGGTGGATGAAGTAAAAGGTAGCTACCACAGATAACAAAACCTGCAGAGTCGGTCCTTCTTCTGTAGGGAACAGAACCGTAAGAGCGCCGAGAACTGCAAACGTGACTGCTGTTTTGACAAGGAAAGTAGTGGGAAGGAGTTTGGAATCTGTCGAAAACAAAACTCACAACTTTGGACTGCCTCACTTGCGCGACCTTCTTGTTTATGTCGATCTTGGGGTTTTTCCTCTCATGGAACTTCTGCATGATAATCTTGTCATGAGCTGATTCAATAGCGTCAACACTGGGTTTGTGACCAGCGTACTGCTGAATGAGAAAGTTCCTCGCGCCTTGAATCTCGTCCTCTGAGGCCATCCGGCTTATCCCAAGACGTTTGTAAGGGTCTTTGACATTGATCCGAGGGAAAACAGCTGAACAAATGGAAGTAGCAAGGAAACATTAATCCTTATGCATTGCTTGCTTTCTTTGGTTACTGACAACAAATTCAGCTCAAAAGCTTCTAAACTATCACCACTAAGGAACACAATACCATTTGCATATTACAAGAATAAACCAGAGGTTATCTCTAATCAGCCCATGCTCGTAACTAAAAACTTAAACTCGAATAATCCATAGCTCAAGAGTTATCTAGTTTACCAGATGAATCGTTTGTCATATCACCAAAGGAAGCACTCGTGGCACGGACGATCCTAGCATTGTTTCTTTGTGTTGGAAGTGCGGTCCTATACGACCCCAAAGAGAAACATCATTACAGATAACAATGATGAGAGAGAAAGCATATGATTAACCGAACAAGCAAAAATACTACCTTTGAAGAAGAGGACAAGCAGCTGCTGCACCTCTACGAACAGTAAAGGCTAGGGAGCGTCTCTGAGAAGTGCCAAGACGATGTGAACGGCATCGGAAGTGAAATCTGGGAGGAGTTACAGTTAACCCGGACGCACTCATCATCTCTGACCGGAGCTTTTCTTCACACCAACAAGCTACCTCAATCCCTAAATACAAATAAAATCATAGGCAAAAATCAGAAACCCTAACAAGTTCGTAGCCTAAACCAATTGCACAATTACTACTTCGCATACGCGCAGCTCAAAACTCGAAGCTAACATCCGACACGACTTATACAAACTGAATACTAGAAACTCGAAGCAGAAGTAGGTCGAACCGAAAAAAGAAAAAAAAAAAAAACCCACCCGAATAGACGTATCGCCGGATGATACCAATTCACAAAACTACTTTCTCTTCTGGAACCATCTACAAAACGATACGCTGCTCGCAACGGATAGAACAAGTAGCACAGGAAGAGGGTTTGGTGAGACTGATTTGTGGTTATATAATGTTTCAGTAGACTGTTGTCAACTATCCGTCGTAGTCTAGCTGGTTAGGATACTCGGCTCTCACCGAGAGACCCGGGTTCGAATCCCGGCGACGGAGACTTTTTGTTTTTCCAATGTCTTTTTTCATCTTAAATTTTTATAACAGGTCGGCTAATATTATTCAGCAAAATACGTGATATCTATATATATAGTCAGATCAAATGTAACATAATATAACTTGATATCTATCAACTAAACAAACAACTGTACAGATTTTGTTTCATACATTTGTAGTCTTTGGTAATACCGATTCTTTGCAGCTTTTTTTTGTTCTTTTTGACGTTAGATTTACAGAGTCAGATAACCTCTCCAGCCAAAGCCCCCCCTACAGAGACAAATTGATTGACAAAAATAGTTTCGAAATAGTTGTTTTCTGTTGTATGTTGCTGAAAGAAAAGCTCATCACATGAAACTTTGGCAAAAATAAATGTCAATCTACTGAAGATACAACAGGAATGTTATTAGTAAGGGCATACCTCGACTGTATACACATCATTACTGGAACAAGGTTATACGTGGCTATATGACCATTCTTCATCACCTGCCACAATTATTAACCCAACTTCAAAGGGTCCTAACAACCTGAAAACATAAAAGTAAGGGGGACCCTAATTACTGATTCAGGGTGTATGTTAAGATGCTTCACCTCAAAAGCAACATTCTGATAGCCATACACGTATGTCGATCCAAAAGGGTTGCTAGTTGAGCCCTGTGTCTGTATAGCTGCTGGGCCACACTCCCCGAGTATTTCCTATTCAGGTGTAAAAGCAAAAGGTTTCATGACAACTGTTCTACTCATTTGTTAACAATATTATTCTCAAGTTACTGTCTCTAATCAGTCATTATCATGCTGACATTTCTACCAAATGATCAAAAAGTTTCTAAAACATAGACGAGCTTCCTATCATTTCCTATTGTGCTCACTTGGTCTGATAATTTACCTTAACCTGCTCCCAATTCGTTCTTGGGGTGATCTTGTTTCCACCTCTGTTTGCTTCTGCCTCACTCTCTTCAACTAAACAAGCACCACAGCAGCAGTAAAGCGTAGTTTTGTTGAAAAAAATACAACGCAACATAAATCTGAATAAAAATAACTAATTGACATAAACTGCTATAGTTTGCATTGCTTACCAGAGATCACAAAGTTGCACTTTACGTATGAGTTGAAATCAGCATGACCAGGATAGTTCGTGTGAAGAACAAACTTCTTAGCCCTGTGAGTCTGTAGAAAGGTTAAGGGTCATGGATTAAAAAAACACAACATATTAACTCTATTTGACCAGTTGCCTACCTCTCCATCAAACAGGATGTCCACACCACGAGTAAAATAGTTGTAAAAGTAATCACCACAGAGGGTTGTTTTTGGTCGTGGGATCTGATGCGGAATGAATAACCATTTGGTCTACCTGGAAAGCAAAGTACAACTTTAGAAGCCAATGTTCAAATGTGCATTAGACTATGACAGATAATGCATGCAAGATAGTAAAAGAAGCTAATGTAAGCATCTGTACGCGACATATAACAAACAAGTTACCTGCTTTGGGTGGATCCCACATGGTCGTCCTAAGTCAGTCCATACATCCTGCACAGAGTACGCAATGATGAGTTCCAAAGAAGAAGCACAATAAGACAGGTACTAACTTTACCTGTGGCGATGCACCAAAAGGCATATGCTGGCCTCCAACAGTAAAGTATAATTCCTTGCCAAGCTGCATAAATATAGAGTGAAGCCATGCAAAGAGTAAGGAGGTGACTAACTGCTAGTGATGTTTAAACTAAGGGATGCAAAACAACTCAGAGGGGAGCGGGAGTAAGTGAAGATAAGCCAGACCTTGACATGAACCTCTTCCATATAAAGGCTGCCAGGAGGCAAAGGAGGGACAGAAGCTCTATCCATCAGCTTTCCTATACCAACTTTTTGTCCGCTTGAGTTGTCATAAATAGAGACCCGGCATGTTACTGGTGTGGTGCCATCTGGAAACTCCAACGGTAGCGCCGCTTTATCGAAGAGAAAGATAAGTCATATATATTGAACAAGACAAAAAACATAAACAAAATTTCTCTTGAACCCGGAGAAGAACACACCTTCGCCATCATGGCAGCAGTCCGTGTACTGGTTGGGAATTGGAAACTGGAAGGATAACCCCTGCCATAGTTAAATAATGTCAAACATTTACAGAAAAAAAATCAAAAATATATGAAGGACGAATGAGACCCGTATTTTTATTTGTGGCTCACCGGGTAGAAGAGAGAATAAACCCCTCTTTCTTTTATCATAAATCCCAGGAAAGGTCGGTCCAAAAGTGCATAAACAGCCACAAACGTCGCCAGAGTTGATGGACCCCTGAAGTACAAGCAAAAGATAGTGATTACAAGAGTAAACTACACCAACGTCATAAACTTTTAACTCACCCAATTATAGAAGTGGCGTAACGCATCTGAAGCCGCTTGACATCATATATTTCAACAAGGCGTAACCTCTGCAAGCAATCAAGTTTTGGAAAAAAATAACCAAGCTAGAGTGATTCTTTAACCAACAAAGAAGAGTAAGCTGAATTGCACCAAAAGGTTTACTTTACTTGAAAGTAGTCAAATCCAAATATAGGATGTTGGTTGAATAGTTGTAAAGCGAACTAGTTGGTTTGCTGAAAAACAAGCCTGGAGCACAGCATTGTCTATTAAAGACTAGTAGTACCTGAGACCAGGGATCAAAACGAAGATGAAAACCATGATCCGGAAAGCTAATAACAACGTCCAGCTTGAGAGGATCCTGCACAAGGCAACCGAATCATAGAGAATAAAAATAAGATAACACAGTAATGAAAGAAGCAGTGAGTCTCATGAGTAGAAACCTCGTCGTGGTATTTAACATGGACGACATCATATATGTTAGGCTGCTGCTCTATTTGCGCAAATGCATCACAAATTGGCATTCCTGAACGAACACCACAGACTTGATCGGAAGCTGCTAATGAACTAAGACTACTAATACAAGGTACTTAGTCGCTATGGCCAAACCCTATCTATTATCATCGAATTCCAAAGCAGCAACGCAATCGCCGATCGCAAATCGATGATCAAATGATTCTGGAACTCGAAAATTAAAGAAAGCAGATGAGAGTTTGAGAGAATCGCATACCGATAGAGAAAGGTCCGATACCTACGCCGGGGCGGAGATCGAAGACGGTGGCGCCCATGGCAGTGCCTTCGCATCTTCTTCTTGTTCTCTGCATCACCACCGATCTTTGAGTAACCCTTCGTACTATGATCGGTTTCTCGACGGAGGAGAATCAAATGCTACAATAGACTTAGTGGATACAAAAAATTTCAAATAGACCTATGTATTTTCTTTTTTATTTTACATTTATTTTTAAATAAAAATTTAGACAAAATAACTGAAAAACCTAAGAACTTCAATATATTTATTAATCCATGCCATTACTATCCTACCCAGAATCTAACCCGGATTCAGACCCGTAACCCGACCCAGTTTTAATCATAACCTTCTTCTTCCTCCCCCCCCCCTTTCTTCTCCATTAATATCATTTCACCTTATAACAAAATCAAAAAATTTCTTCTACCATCCACCAAATTTCTCATTTTTATTCAAAATTGGTTAACCCATAGTCATTATAAATCAATTATATCTTATATATAATCAAATTTCACCTTTTAAAAATGAGATTCAAGATAAAGAAGAACGGAGAGTATTACTAATACAACTAGTACAACTCCAACTAGTACAACTAGTACAATTTAAATTAGTAAAACTAATACAACTACAACGAATATAACTAGTATAAATAGATTTAGTATAACCATTATAACTGATAAAAGTAAAACGTGGATAACTAGTATAACTTTACAATTAATATGTTAATTTTTTTCAAGTGATGATAGTAAAAATGATGATGTAGAACCAATAAGACATGTTGGTCTAATCTCCACTTTCTCGCCGGAATATATCAAATACATGAATAATATATTTTTAATAAGATTTGATTTGGATAATGATTTATTTTCAAGTTGTACTAGTTATACTAGTTATACTATTTTTGAAAAAAAATTATCTTCATCTTTTTGTTCTCAAGGCGAAAAAGGTAGATGAAGAGATAAAAACATCATCTGCATCTTTTGATATATAAAGATAGCATACTTATGCATGTTGTGTCTACAAATAGTTTTTGATTCTTATTTTTTCAAATTAGTAAAGTCTAGTCATAGTTGATGCAGAACCAGAAAAATCTCCAACCACGCTCCAAAAAAATGAGTCAATGGTAAGAAAAATAAAGAGGGAGCATCAGTGACAACTAAGGTCTTATTTCGTGTAAAATTGATAGTTTTGGGGGTCACTTTTGAAAACTTATGTTCGTTATAAACGTATTTTCCTTTTAGTATTAAAACTTATGTTTCTTTGATGTTAAATTTGTTTTTAATAGTTTTAGAAACTATTAAAACTTATGTTTCTTTTGAAGATTATAGTCTGTAAGCGAAAATTATGTTTAATTTAAATATACATGTATTTTGGTATAACTAATACAACATATTCAACTAAACAATAATATTTAAGAATAGTACAACTAATACAACTACTCTACATTATTGTTCAACCATAATAGTTAAAACATGATACAAATTTAAAACGTGATCCACATTTAAAATAATATTAAATAAAATAACAAGTAGTTGTACCAGTTGTCTAGTTGTACTGACTGTACATAGTTGTACTAGTTTTTGAGTTATACAAGTTTGTGAATAGTTGTACTTTGGCAGTGAAATAAAAAAATATTAGTTGTACCACATAATAAATACATTTAACTTAGTTGTACAATTTATTTATGTTTACATGTATTTGTCCGGTTACAATGAAATCATCAATTTTGTAAAAATACATTTCATGTTTATTTTCCAAAAATTATGTGGACAAACAAGTTAACAAACCTTAAAAGTATAAGGTAGATCATGTAAACTTATGGAGTTATGTAATAATTTTTTAATTTCTTTTCAAAACTTTAAATTAAATTAAAGAAACTTTATGAGTACATACCAATTAGGATATTTGATTTTTTTCTCATATGAAATATACCAAATTTCTTTTTCAAATATCTGAAATGTCAAAGTTATACCGGTTGTACCAGTAATACTCGTCTAATATATAATAAAAATTATATCAATTGTTTATATGTCTAGTTTTAGGGATTGTACCAATATTTTCACATCATCTTGTAAAAAAATATGTTAAATATTTGTTTATAATAATATGACTATTATAGTTAATAAACCTTTAACAACATATAATGTAAAATTAAGAGTGTAATATAATAATTTAAAAAAATAATTCAAAATCTTTAAAAATAGATGAAATTTTGTCATCATATAACATTTAAAACATTTACTTGTTTATTTCATGTGTAAAATTATAACATTTATATACCAATTATACAATTTTTTACATGCTTAGTTGTACAAGTTATACTAGTTGTACTAGTCGAATGAGAGAATGAAATAACAAAGATTGTGTGGTTGTAATTCATTGAGATTAAAGAAATAATTTGAAAAAAAAAAGAATGAGATATGTGTGAAATCGTGTGGTCAAGATTAAAACATAGACTGGATGATCCAATGGCTCATGTTAACTCTTCATTAATGGCAAAATGGTCATTTTGCTAGACTTGGTTCATGTAGATTTTTTTTGGATTGTGGAGATTATTTTTTGTCTATTTGGTCTATATCAGATTTAAGTCCGACGGAGGAGAACAATCTCTCTCTCTTTTGTTTTATTTGATTTTTGTTAATGTTCAAGAAATCGTAGACACTTAACAGAAGAAGACGACGACGGGGGGCTTAACTTACGTTAACATCGCAATAGACGTAATTTAGTTTTTAATGTTTTTTTTTGTTACTATCCATTAATTAGATCTAATTTTGGTTTATACTAGAATCGTTCTCGAGACCAATACTATTTAGGGGTGAGGATATTAACCCGAACTGTTTACTTGAATTGCATTCAACCCGTAACAGACCAGTTTGGTTTGGTTCTATTTAATTTATTTTATGGATATTAGTGTTGATTATCTTTGGATATCATTTCAGTTTTGGTTTTTACTTAGAATCAAGAAAAATTTACATTGACAGTCACTTATGACTTATAAATTACAAAAACAATCACTTCTTGCTCGTGTCACACTTTTTCTGTATAGAATGTCTCAATTGCCCTTCAATCAACTCATTAAACACTTCAGATTCAGTCAACGTAGCAAAAATAGGTTTTAATCATTTTTTCAAAATCACTTTCCTTTCCATATACCTTCTCACTCCTGACAAAAACTTTCTCTTGACTAGATGAACCAGATTTTGAATAAAAAGAAGAGAATAAAGAAGATGATTACATCCAAAAAAAAATACAAAGATGTAGAAAAGAAAGATTTTGGACAGTGGAATGGTTCCCGTTAGAGGATATGAGGACTGAAAAGCACGATCAGAGATAGGTTTAGGAGATCCAGCGAACGAGATTTGTGTTGGTGACGAGGTTTGTATCTTCTTAGGTCCATTATAAGTCAATGGAAGCCGTGGAAACGAGGAAATCTGGTGGTGGAGACGAAGAAAGTGAAGACTTTACGGCGGGAGGTCTTGTTACAAAGACAATCCGTGGTTCGGTAACAAAGACAACCCGTGGTTCGGTAACAAAGACAACCCAAGGTTCTTCAACAAAAAGGTACCGCGGGAGGAGTACAACAGCGGTGGATTTCAGAATTCGGATACAAACATGAGTAAGTGCTAGCTCAGCCTGGTAGGATCGATCCGAAATATAAGGCAAGTCCAATTTATGGTTTAGTGCAAATCCAAGAACTGATCTTTTGCAGAATGTCATTTGATTTCTGTATAAAGTAATAATGTTTCTTTTTATCCGTAGAAAGCAATAATCTTTGCAGAATGTCATTTGATTTTCATACATTTTCAATTTTAATTTAAAAATTGTTTAATATGAATTCAATATGCGTCCATTTTTTGGAAAATAATAGAGGCATCTTTTATTTCTTTATGAAATAGCTAATTTGCTTGAGGTTTCTATGTTCTTCCTTTTTGAATGAAGATTTTAATCATCTATTGTGTTAGTGTTTAGTTTTTGCTTAAGATTCTTGTCTAGTAGCTGCTCCAAATTGATGTTTAGATCTCTGCTTTTGCTAAGAGTTCTTTATAGCTGAAAAGAAGAGTTTGCTTAAAGACAAAAATTTAAACTGAATCGTTTCTCTACTTTTGGTGGTTACCATGTCGAAAACATAAAGAGATGAAAGAACGAAACATATGACGAGATGCATGAACTTATTTAAAGAGATTGACAAGAATATCCACAAGTCCTTAGTATACTTGGCAATGGAACATGTGAATAAGTATGCATCAACAACACTAAACGTCTCTGCCATAGGATCCACAATAAGGTTTGGATTACAGCAGGTGAGATCATATTTGTTGGTCTCAGAGACTACCAAGATAACAAAGCTGATACCATCCTCAAGTATATGTCTGACGAGGCATGGCTCTTAAAAGCATGTGGTGAACTTCATGAGAATATTTTGACTCAACAAAGGTAACGTTGGTGATCTTGATGAAAGAAATATTTTTTTTACAAAACCTTGTCCATAGACACTCGTCCACAAGAACTCATCCACAATAAAATATCGCATCCACCTAAAATTTGTCCACAAAAAATCTTTCAAAAATTAGTGTAATTAATTAAATCACGTAAATGTTTTTAAAAAAAACATTTATTAAAATTTGGAAAAAGCTTAAGTTTTGACAATATATTTAACAGTGTTTGATGATTTGAATTTTTCATTTTGTAAAATCTTCTCCATTTTAAACTGAGAACTCCTAGTGAATTTGAAATTTTTAATATTACCAAAACTGCATTTGAAGTTTTATTTACTTTTGCTTCCACGCAATACACATCTATTTTTTGTATCCACAACTAATGTTCTCACCTCACATTCATCCACCAATTTTTAAATTTTTTTGTTTTGATGGCCACAAATAAAATTCACATACAAAATTCCCTCTTCGTATATCAACAATAGAAATCGATCTTTTAAGACATCCACACATTAAAAGCATACATTTACATATGCTTTTCAAGGAAAAATATAATATATTCATCATCAAAATAATGTTGATTGATAGCTTATCCACGAAAGCGAGACAATCAAGGTTATTTACACAATACATGTATATGAACACTAAAGATTATTCACAAACACTTTTCCACGATACGAAGAAATCGTTCATAAATATGCATCCACAAAAATATATACATAAATATGAAATGTAAAAAAAAGTTTATATATTTAATTTGTATAGTAAGATATTGAATAGTGATAAATATAATATGCTAGGAAACTTAGAAGTTAACTTAGTGCCAAAATAATATTTTTTGTTTGAAAGAATATTATTTTTTCTTTTGCATATTTATTCTTTATCAAACATTTTTTTATTAATTTAATATTTTAATCATTTAGTTATTTTCTGTATGAGACAACTAACTAATTCAAACTAAAAGGATGGTATTTTGGTCAAGAAATGCCTTGGTTTTTGTGATTGTGACCCTCAATCACAAAGTGCCTCCACGGTGAAATGAAAGACAAGAATGTGCCTAAATGTGTAAGTAATTCTAGAATCAAACATGTACATATTTAAACCGAATTATATGCTTAAAAACATTAAATTTGAATTTCTTGAGGTTAAATACACGAAGTGATAAGTGTGAGACTATTAGGCTACTTCAACTTCATTATATTTAATTACATATTTATTAATATATATATATATTATATATGATTTCGATTACTTTTCTTTTAAAAAATGAAAAATGATATCCAGACCACTTCGGTTTATATGTAAACTATTTTATTTTGTAAATATATATATGCTTCACATAACGAAACCGATTGAAATTGGTAGTACTCGATCCGAAAACCCGAACTGAAATCTATTAAAAACATATTAGATATATAATTCAGTTATCCGAAGATCCAGATCCGATCAAATCTTTCTCGAATCCGACACGAATATCCGAAATCTAGGTCCAAAATAGCATTTTCCTTATTCTAGTTTTATTTTTATATGAATTATGATTAACATAGTGCCAAATTTGCAAAGCAGTCACGCGTAAAGTACAAAAAAAATGGTCTATAAAGAAAAATACAGCTAATTATTGGATTGCAACCATATCCAATAAGTCTAAACAGTATGTCTCGATTCAGATAGTGAGAGGTGTATTTCTCTCAGTGGAGACCTAACTATCATTTAGCCGGGGTCAAAAACTAATCAACAAACACAAAGGTTTATGAGGAGAAACTGAACCCGGTTCTACGGGAGGGTCATTACACAACTTTTATCAAACTACCATGGTTTCTTACTAATTTCGACGTATACATTTTAGTTATTCTCAAAGATTTAAAGGGTGTCATAAGAGAGGTGCATTTCTCTTGATTAATCCGTCTCTGATCTTTTTCATATACACCAGAATCCAAAATATTCTTTCCATCTCATGAAGCACAATGAGTCTCCTAAGACAACATTGCAGTCCAAATTTGTTCATTATCATTTGGTCTCTGAGTTCCATCCTAGAGCATTGACCAAACCATAATATTATTTTTGTTAAAACCCTACATATTAAATTTCTTTGTTGTTTTAAAGTTTTGACATTGTGACAGATAATTAAAAAAAGGAACAAAGAAAAAAAAATCTTTAACCGATATCAAACCGAATTGATTTATAAAAAACAAATATATTTCTTACTTTGAAATAGAGTTAGAATTTATCTCTAATATGTTACTATATTGTATAGTAAAATAAATCTAAATATATTATTATTATATATATATATATTTTTGTTATCAAACATAAAGAGACTCAACTAAAACTATGTAAACTAAATTGGTAACTCTGCATCCATATGAACGACAAACGACGGTTGCTTCCTAGCACTGTGTGTGAGGAATGTCCGCTTTTGTATATGCTTCGAAGGTATATAAATGCGTTTTACCTATGTATTAACACCAGGATATTTTTTTTGACAAAGGTACAAACCTAAGTTTATTCGAGTTTGCAAACAAAAGTTTTCACATGTCAGTCAAAAAATAATCTTCACACAAAAGCATCATGTAACTTAATTTATTTTGTTACATCTTATACAAATCTCCATTGAATACAAAACATTTAGTATTTTCATCACTTTAAATATCATATAAGTCGTATTAAAAATTATGAATATGGATGGACGTTACTTGACACAGAGAGATGGGATGTTAAAGAAATATTCAAATTCGACAAATATATCTTCTTTTTGTTCAAATTCGACACAAGATTATCTATTTCAATTTTTTTTTTTTGGCCAAAATGCAAAGTCCAGCATGCACGTGAACAATGGACCAACAAAGCCTACAAAGCCTACCTACAATGCCATGTGACTGTCGCGAGTGATTTTAACAATGAAATATCTTATGCTTTTATTGTGTTTTCAAATCATCATTGGTATGAATAATTATTTTTAAAAACTCGGAGAAGAAGATTACAAACGTAAGAGCATGATTATTAGAAGCTTTTAAAAGGGATTTTTTGTTCGCGGCTCCACTGTAAAGCAGTAAACAGTGTAAAAATCACTTTTTAAAACTATTTAGTATACTACCATTTGCGTGAAAGGTGAAGAAAATAAGACATGGGTGGTACATTGAACATACATTTTGTGACACACAATCTCGGTTCGGATTGTTTTATCTTCTTCTTTTTTTGATCAAAGCAATTGTTTATCTTTAAAATGGAGTCATAACAATGTAAAGAAGTGTGTTTAAAAAAAACTAACATTTTATAGTTTCCCCACTAGTCTTCGTTGTAAACACATACTCTCTCCACTCTCCATCATCATCGCCAAAATCCCCCAATGAACCACAGATTAGGGTTTCTATTTCACTAATTGATCTGGCAGTATACTCATATATACTTCCGAATTCTTCACTAGCCATGGAATCAGCAGAAGCAACTCCAGCAAGGCGCTTTGGCTCGTGGCGAGAAACTTCGTCAGAGGTATCGATCTTATGCGAGTTGATCAATGCGTGGAGATCGATGTAAGCCAAGCTCATGCTCTCTCTTCCAGCCTGCCACGACGGTGGGAGGACCGGATGAGCAAGACGCCCCTGAAAAGCGAAAACGGGGGGCCCGGCCTCCAAAAGGCACGTGCTAAGACGCCGTTGCAAACTCGAAAGGACGACCAAGGAAGAAGATGTCTGCTTTATTTGCTTTGACGGCGGAGACTCGTTCTCTGTGATCGCCGGTGAGTTGTTGTCAGTTTACTGTGACCATTGTGTTTAGATAGTATGCATTGGATAATGAGTTTAACAAGAAGAGTGAGTTTAGTTAGTTACTCATTTGGGTTTTCTTTGATAATGTTCGTGATTGGTTACTATTTTTTGATTACATGCTAGGTTATGCCATAGATTTAGACTCAAATCAGTTGGTAAAGAAGCAATGAGGCAGTGTTAATGAGGAGGTTTTGGATACGAGATTGTGTTATTGATAGTTATTGATGTTCAGGACTGCCCCAAGGCATACCATCCAGCTTGTATAACAGAGATGAGGCATTCTTTCAACAACGGCTAAATGGAACTGCGGTATGTGGCATTGTCATG
>CAJHQP010007324.1:0-32873 GCA_905132765.1 Moricandia arvensis
TGCTGTTCTTGAGTGTTCTTCACCATATTCTTAATAAACTTTCAGCTTGCCTTGCACTCCACTTCTGGTCTTGACTAGGTCAAACTGTACTGAATAAGCTAACTTAATTCATTCTTCTGCCTTGTCTCCATTATTCTTTCTTCATGTCAATATTTGGTTCTTATTCCCAATATCAGCAACAGGGAAAACACCTTGTCTTGCTCTCGCCTATCATTCAGGACAGTAGCATCTACAGTAGGTGGTCTCAGCATTTCCAACTCAGCCCACAATGCTCTGAACTTGCCAAAGTGTTGGTTGAAGTCCATGCTTTCCTGGTGCAGTGAGTTGATAGCCCTCTTGACTTCAAAGACTCTACTTAGATTTGAAATGTTGCCATACACCTTTTGTAGTGTATCCCACAACTCCTTTGAGCTCTCACAGTATGAGTAAGCTGTCATGATAGATGGTTCCAGGCTATTTTGAATGATTGACAGCACCATGAGTTCCTCCTGACCCCATTTGTTGTCGACAGCAACCACCATCTCCCTACCATCTTTATCTTGGATGGTTTTTGTTGGAGCTTCTCCACTGGAAACATGTTCCCATAAGCCCCTTCCTCCAAGAGCTGTCTTAGCCAACCTTGACCACAGCAGATAGTTTACACCAGTTAAAGTCACTGGTATTGCCACTAGTTTAGCATTCTCCATCTTGAAGTGCTCTTGTCCAGTGGATAAAAGGATGAAACAAGATTTTTGAACTGAAACAAGAATTCCAGAAAGAAGTAACAAGGTTTTTTTTTTTGAAATAAAACAGAGAAGAAAGTGAAGGAGAATGGAGGAAAACTGGAGCTATTTGAAAAGAACCAGATTAGGAACTGGAAAAACAGAGTAGAAACAGAGTAGAATTTCGAAAT
Source organism: Moricandia arvensis (assembly GCA_905132765.1). Classification (NCBI taxonomy): domain Eukaryota; kingdom Viridiplantae; phylum Streptophyta; class Magnoliopsida; order Brassicales; family Brassicaceae; genus Moricandia; species Moricandia arvensis. The sequence continues at coordinate 893 of CAJHQP010007324.1, forward strand.
GGAGTGAAGAAGGAACTGGAAGAACAAGAAGAAACAGAGTATTTTGCGGAAGAACTAAGTGAGAATACAGAGAATAAGGTCTCAAGAGCTTTAATGCTCTGATACCATGTGAGTTTATGAGAATTAAAGAGAGATTAAGTCAAGAACAGAGGAGTTCTGCTCAAGAACATGAAGAACAACAAGAGAGAGAGAGAAGTTTCGTGTGTGAGAGAGAGAGAGAGTTTAGGGAACAAGAATAGATTTATTTCCCTTGCTTTAGATGGTTACATTATGATGTGATCATGGACCGGATCACTAAGGAGAACAAGGAGAGTCTAGATGAGCCACATGAAGCCACATTGCACCAGCAACCTGGTGATGATGCTCTAGCCATTCCTGAAGGTCCCATGACTCGTTCCAGAGTCAAGAAGTTTAAAGAGAAAGTTGTTGGATTACTCACTTCACATCCACAACAAGAAAGTCTTGGACAAGGTCTGATCCGAGATGTCTTGATCACAATTCAAGCCATCTCTACATCAAGCTGAGTTAGTGTCTAGGCAAGACATGGGGTGCGTGCTCTTTTCCTTGCTTTTGGTTTTGTCCCACGAGGTTTTCCGGAGGAAGGTTTTTAACGAGGCCACAACTTGTCTTCACATCACTTAGGCCCTATCTCGGTCCAAGTCTAAAAGAAGTTTACATTTTTATGTTATTTTAAGCATATGTTAAAGTTAAACTATAGTTTTCCATTTTGCTTATTTCCGAAACCCTAGAGAGCTTGTTCTCGGTTTCTTTTATTTAAAGGGTCCCTAAACCCTATTGTAAGCGATCCATCTTTTAATCAACAAGTATTCTTTTCTCCTTGACGGCTCTCTCTCTAGAAAGTGTGTCGAGTTCTGGTGTGTAATATCCAGAGACCTAAGGGTGTCTAAATTGGTGTGTCATATCCGATTTGTTCATGTAGGAGTATCAAGAGTTCATCCATCCCTCTTGTGTGACCATTCAATCCACACGCCTTGAAGAACTTGAGTCTCTGATTCGTTCTTGCAAGGATCTATCCATTCCCATCAACCAAAGAGCATCCTAGGGGCGCATCAAGTGGTATCAGAGCAACTTTGGTTGGGAAGTGCTCGTTTTCTCTCTTATTATTTTTGTTTCATCCGTGTTTCATCTCTATTACCTTGTTTAAGCAATAGATCTAATCTGTTTAGGGCTGCTTGAGTTTCATAAGAGACTAGACAAGTTTTTAAACTTTTCCTTTTTTTTTGCTTGCGAGAGACCCTAGAGAGACAGAAACCCTAGCTGCACAAGTTATCTTTTTCCTTTTAGATCACTTTGTTTCATCTGTTTAACTTGTTAATCACCTTGAATACGAGTAGGTTAAGATTGTTAGGGTGCTAGAAAACCTTAGAAAAGATTAGACAAAGTTTAGAGGAATTTCCTTTTTGCTTGGTAGGCGGAAATCATTTTCCTTTTTACCTAGCCGATTTGTTCGTTTTTGCTTTTGTCTTGCAAAACAAGCTTGCTTTCGTGTTCTACTTTTTCCTTTTTGCTTGTCTTGTTACCTAGAAACCTTTTACTGGTTATTTTTGTTTACCTTTGCGCAGGAAGCATGGGATCCGAGTCTGAAGAAGAAGCTGCACTCGTTAGGAAGAACAAGCTTCTCATGGAGGCTATGTCGGCTCAACTCAATCAGAACATGGTAGCAACCATGACCGAGATGATGAGAACCAGCCTCAATGACATCCGGAGAGAGCTCAGAGAAGACATCAGGAGAGCTACTGGTCAAGTTCCAAACCGGGAGACTAGGAGAGAAGAGAGACCTCATGCAACTCGCCAAGAGCATGCCGGTTATGAGGAGACTGACAATGAGTATGAACACCTCAGTTCATCCTCAAGACAAAGCCAAAGAAGACATAGGCGTGTCCAAGAAAGAAGAATGAACCAGGGAGATGAGCTTGCTGGTTTGAAGATAAAGATACCCCCATTCCATGGCAAAGCTGATCCGGATGCCTACCTTGAGTGGGAGAAGAAGATTGAGCTAGTCTTTCAGTGTAAGCAGTACACCAACCACAAGAAGATTCAGATTGCTGCTACTGAGTTCTATGACTATGCTCTAAGTTGGTGGGATCAGTACATCACAACTCGTAGAAGGAATGGAGAGGAACCAGTTGAGACTTGGACAGAGATGAAGTCTATCATGCGCAAGAGGTTTGTTCCAAGTCACTACCACAGAGACTTGCATCACCGGCTTAGGAAACTTACCCAAGGCTCAAGATCAGTAGAGGAGTATTACCAAGAGATGGAGTTGCTCATGCTAAGAGCTAGCATATCAGAAGATAGAGAAGCAACCATGTCAAGGTTCCTATGTGGTTTAAACCGAGAGATACAACACAATGTTGAGATGCAACATTATGTGGAGCTTGAAGAGATGCTACACAAAGCTATCCTTGTGGAGCAACAGCTCAAGAGGAAGGGACATTCACGCAGCCACTATGGCTCTAACCGGTTACACAATACCAAGGAAGAGAAGACACCTTACCCTAAGGAGTCTAAGCCGTTCCAGAAGGATCACAAGCCCTATCCGAGAGAAGAGCCCAAACCAAGCAGTGCTTTTGACAAGGGAAAAGGCAAGGTTGAAGCCTCTAGTTCCAGAGCTCGTGATGTCAAGTGTTTCAAGTGCCAAGGAAGAGGTCATTACGCCTCTGAATGTACCAACAAGAGAGTCATGATCTTGCTGGAAGATGGAGAGTATGTCTCAGAAGATGACAACACTGAGTCTGACCAAGAAGACACTGAAGAAGAACATGAAGAAGGACCAGTCCAGGGGAAGCTCTTAGTAGCAAGAAGACTTCTAAGCTTGCAAAACAAGGCTGAGGAGCTGGAGCAGCGTGAGAACCTCTTCTACACCCGGTGCTTGGTCCAAGGAAAAATGTGCAGCCTCATTGTTGATGGATGTAGTTGTGTGAATGCTGCGAGTGAGACCCTGGTCAAGAAGTTGGGATTGAAGGTTCTGTAAGAATATGAAGAATAATGTTAAGAACACTCAAGAACACGAGAGAGAGAGTGAGTTTGATCCGTAACCAGAAAGGAGAGAGAGAGTTTATGTGTTTGTCTGCGAGAGAGAATAAGAATGAGGAAGGATTGTTTTCCTTGCTTCTGAATAATGAGGTTACAAGGTATTAAATAGACAGCAATAAGATGCCTTCTGCCCATACAGTAATAAACAATATAAACCATATAATAACCAACCCATGCTATTCTGGATCGATTGTCTGGTGTGGGAGAAGTAAAGCATGTTCTCGGCAGGTAAGTGGGATGTGCAGGTTGGCGAGTGCAACTTGTCTGGCAAGTTGCTGGATAAACAATTCTCTTGCAGTTCTGCTCCTTGTCTGGCAAGTTGCTGAGAGCACATGCTCCTTTTTATTAATAAACTATTCTCCCCTTGGTTTTCTTGTCTCCACCGGTTCCCTCCAAGTTTGAATATTCAAACTTGGCGAGTTAATGTCTTCTTTCTTCCTTGCCTCTCACGTTTCTTCTAGGTCTCGGATGAGCTTCCTTGTGTGTCAAGTTACTAATGTCTTCTCTCCCAAGTAAGCTCATCCTCTTTATTTCTTGTCTTCTTTATTTATTAAGGTCAATACTCCCCCTCAAGCTTGATCCAATACAATGATCAAGCTTGGAAACCATGAAGACTTCCCTCATTAAAACCTTAATATGCAAAACCCTGTTTTTGGGACAAAAACATACTAAGGAAAGAGTAGAAGCTCCATGGCTAAGAGAATTATGCCTTGGTAATGTCAGTGAGTCCAAGTTTAGGATAAATGGACTCACACACCTTGGTACTTGCGGCTTTAGTGAAAATGTCGGCTAACTGATCTTCACTCCTTGTGTAGCACGGCAATATGACTTCTTGGATCACCATTTGTCTCACCTTATGGCAGTCCACTTCAATGTGCTTCGTCCTCTCATGAAACACTGAGTTTGAGGCTATGTGAATGGCTGCTTGGTTATCACAATGCATTGTGATTGGAGAAGTGATCTCGACTCCCAAATCTTTGAGTAGTCCTTTGATCCACACCAGCTCGTTTGTAAGTTTCCTCATGGCTCTATATTCAGCTTCGGCACTTGAACATGAAACCACCTTTTGCTTCTTGCTTTTCCAGGTTACCAAATTGCCTCCAATGAAGGTGCAATAGCCAGTAGTGGACTTCCTATCATTTCTGTCTCCTGCCCAATCAGCATCACAGTATCCTACTACTTCTGTGTTGCCATTACATCCCATCCATATTCCTTGTCCGGGAGCTCCATTAAGATATCTGAGTATCCTCTCCACCATTTTCCAGTGATGAACCTTTGGCACTTGCATATGCTGGCTCACCTGGTTCACAGCAAAACAAATATCAGGTCTAGTGATAGTTAAATAGATAAGCTTACCCACTAGTCTTCTGTATTGTTTTGGATCATCAAATGATGTTGCCTCATACTCCCCCTCACGCAAGATTTTATAGCCATCCTCTAGTGGAGTCTTTGCTGGTTTCTCTCCAAGCATACCTGCTCCATTCAAGAGATCAAGTGTGTACTTTCTTTGGGATAAGAATAGCCCTTCTTTAGATCGGCATACTTCTATTCCAAGAAAGTACTTTAGTTCACCTAAATCTTTAATATCAAAAACAGATTTTAAATATGCCTTGGTGATTTGTATACCTTCTTTGTCACTCCCTGTGATGATGATATCATCAACATACACAAGGATGACTACTATACCTTGTTGGCTGGTGAGAGTGAATAGAGTATGGTCTGCCTCAGATCTACTGAACCCTTTTCCATTAAGGGTAGTGCTGAGCTTATGGTACCATGCTCTTGGTGATTGCTTCAGCCCATAGATGGCCTTCTTGAGTCTCAACACATTTCCTGGTTTGACCATGTCTTCTAGACCAGGAGGAGGACGCATGTAGACCTCATCCTCTAGTTCTCCTTGAAGAAAAGCGTTCTTCACATCCATTTGCCATAGATCCCATTCCAAGTTGGTTGCAAGTGACAGTATAATTCTGATGGTGTGAAGTTTTGCTACTGGTGCAAATGTATCCAAGTAGTCTTCTCCATAAGTTTGAGTGAATCCCCTCGCTACCAGCCTTGTCTTCTTTCTTTCTGGTTTTCCATTAGCTAGATACTTGATGGTGTAGATGAGCCGGCTTGTTACTGCTTTCTTTCCTTTGGGAAGTTCAGTCTCAAACCATGTATCATTCTTGATCATGGCATTGATTTCATCTTCAACCGATGCTCTCCACTCATCATCTGCCATGGCTTCTTCATAAGTTCTTGGAAGATACTCTTGATCTACGTTGCTTATGAAGGCTTGATGTTCTTCTGGATATTGGGCCAAAGAACACACTGCCTGAGTGGGATGAGAGACTACATTGGCATTGAAGTATACCCTTTTATTTTTCCAGGTTTCTGGATCATGTCTAATCCTGGTGCTTCTTCTTAATGGTTGTACTTGTGCTTGCTCTTCAGTGTGCACTTGTTCTTCAGTGTCCTCTTCCTCATGATCTTGTGGGTGATCAGGTTGATCATGGCTTTCAGAACCTTCATGCCGCATTGTTCCTTCTGGTTCTGGTTGGTTGCCCCCCTCATGATCAGCCGGGAAGCCCTCTGGAGCTGTATCTGCGGTTTGATGAGGCGCCCTACTTGTAGTCTCATTTTCTGTGGGCTGGTGAACACCAAGGCTCTCCAGTATGATCCTCAAGTTGGTTGCTCTGTCGGATGGGGTGTCTGAGAGATCTTTAAGGTTATCCCAGCTTTTCTCATCATAATACCCTTTTGATTCCACAAATTTGACATCCCTTGAGACCATTACCCTCCTGGTTTCTGGTACATAACACTTGTATCCCTTTTGATTCGCAGAATACCCAATAAATATGGCTTTGACACTTTTGGCTTCAAGTTTATTTCTTTGTTCTCCTGGAATCAAAACAAAACAGAGACATCCAAACACACGCAAATGCTCAAGAGAGGGTTTAGTTTTATTCAATACCTCATAGGGAGAGACATCATGGAGGACCCGTGTAGGTGTTCTATTGATCAAGTAACATGCGGATACCACAGCATCACCCCAAAAACGTTTTGGGACATTAGTGTGGAACATCATACTCCTCGCAACCTCCATGAGATGTCTATTCTTCCTCTCTGCCACTCCATTTTGTTGAGGTGTGTATGGGCAACTGGTTTGGTGGATGATTCCATGTTTAGTTAAATAGTTCTTGAAGTTGTGGCTTGTGTACTCACCACCATTGTCTGACCTAAAAACCTTAATCTTGGCATTGAAATGGTTAGTGATATAGCTTTGGAAGTTAATAAAGGCTTCTAGTACCCTATCTTTAGATTGGATTAAGGTCAGCCAAGTATACTTTGATTTCTCATCTATAAACGTGACAAAGTATTTGTGGTTTTCCCTAGACACACAAGGTGCAGTCCAGACATCTGAGTGAACTAGATCAAAGCAATGTTCATAAATAGAATTTGATTTAGGGAAAACAGTTCTGCAATGTTTACCAAGAATACAAGCCTCACAGCTATCATTCTTAAAAGACATGTTAGGTAACATCAATCCTAAGGCACGAGTATGAGGATGACCTAATCTAGCATGCCACAAAGCGCTTGTATTTAAAACAGAAGCAGAATTAAAAGCATAAGGTAAATTTGTTTTAAGTTCAGTGTCTTCAAGCAAATAGAGATCTCCTTTGCTCACACCTTTTCCAATCATCTTACTGGTCTCAATATCCTGAAAATGAACCTCATTAGGACTAAAGATCACATGGCAGTTAAGATCACAAGTTGCCTTTTTTACCGAGAGTAAATTGGAAGTAAAGGAGGGCATGTATAAAGCCTTAGATTCTTTATCAAATAACTTCAAATTCCCTATGCCCTCAATGGGTACCTTATCACCATTTGCTATTGTAACACTTCCTAGAGCCGGTTTAACATTACTAATTAGTTTAGCATCTCTTATCATATGGTGTGAAGCTCCTGAATCTATAATTAAAGGCCTAACCGTTCTAGAATTATACTGAATGGTATTGAAAGCATTATGACCATTACTACTAGTGTTACCAGAGTTTGCATTGAGGGCTTTTATGAGAGCCTCAATGTCTGACTTGCGGATTAGAGAGTCCTCTTGTTGGAGTTGAGTCGAAGTTCCAGCAATGTGTGCGGTTGAGTTCATGGCTCTTCCTCCGTTTTGTTGATGCACCGGTTGAACCGAGGGCTGGGCATTCTGATATGCTGCTTCTTGTGCTCTAGCAGCTTCATGTGCTCTAGCTTGGTTGAACCGTGATGGAGGTCGGAGGTGAGGATGAAGAATCCAGCACTGGTTCTTCATATGTCCATTCCTTTTGCAATGCTCGCAAGTGATTCGCCTGTTCTCTGGTTTGAAATACGCCTTATTGGCTGAGGCTTCAGCTTTGTGAGCCATGTTAAGGTCGCCTTTTCCACCAAAGAGTCCCACTGAGCCTTGCTCTTTTTGGATTTGAGCGCATACCTCCTCAAGGGTAGGTAACTTGTCTGCCCTTAGTAGATGTTTGATGAGATCGTTGTATCCTGGATTGAGAGTGAGGAGTAAACCGAATACCTTATCTTGCTCACGCCTTTCATTCAGGATGGTTGCATCAGTGGTACTTGGCCTCAACATCTCCAGTTCTGCCCAGAGAGCTCTGAACTTACCAAAGTGTTGATTGAAGTCCGCATCTTCCTGGTTCAGGCAGTTGATAGCCTTCTTTACTTCAAAGACCCTACTGAGGTTGGATATGTTTCCATAGACCTTCTGGAGGGTATCCCACAACTCCTTTGCGGTTTCACAGTATGAGTAGGCCTCCATTATGGGACCATCAAGTGAGCTCTGGAGGATGTTCAGCACCATAAAGTCCTCTTGACTCCATTTGCCTTCATCTGCCTCCACGATCTCTTTGCCATCTTCTCCTTGGATAGTTTGTTTTGGCGCTTCCCCTGAAGTAATATGGGACCATAAGCCTTTTCCACCAAGGGCGTTTTTGATTAATCTTGACCAGAGAAGGTAGTTAACTCCCTTTAGAGTAACCGGAACAATCATTGCTTTGTTTTGCTCCATTTCAGAAAGTTGAGTTTAGATTTGCGGATGAGAAATAAGTTTCAAGGATGAGAATAATAAAGAGTGAAAGAGAATAGAGTAGTTTTGCGGAAGGAAACTAGGTTTAGGAGCCAAATGGCTCTGATACCATGTAAGAATATGAAGAATAATGTTAAGAACACTCAAGAACACGAGAGAGAGAGTGAGTTTGATCCGTAACCAGAAAGGAGAGAGAGAGTTTATGTGTTTGTCTGCGAGAGAGAATAAGAATGAGGAAGGATTGTTTTCCTTGCTTCTGAATAATGAGGTTACAAGGTATTAAATAGACAGCAATAAGATGCCTTCTGCCCATACAGTAATAAACAATATAAACCATATAATAACCAACCCATGCTATTCTGGATCGATTGTCTGGTGTGGGAGAAGTAAAGCATGTTCTCGGCAGGTAAGTGGGATGTGCAGGTTGGCGAGTGCAACTTGTCTGGCAAGTTGCTGGATAAACAATTCTCTTGCAGTTCTGCTCCTTGTCTGGCAAGTTGCTGAGAGCACATGCTCCTTTTTATTAATAAACTATTCTCCCCTTGGTTTTCTTGTCTCCACCGGTTCCCTCCAAGTTTGAATATTCAAGCTTGGCGAGTTAATGTCTTCTTTCTTCCTTGCCTCTCACGTTTCTTCTAGGTCTCGGATGAGCTTCCTTGTGTGTCAAGTTACTAATGTCTTCTCTCCCAAGTAAGCTCATCCTCTTTATTTCTTGTCTTCTTTATTTATTAAGGTCAATAGGTTCAGAAGCATCCCAAACCTTACCGGCTAAGGCTGAATGAAGAAGGCACCATGAAGGTCTCAAGTCAAGTCCTTATTCCCTTAGCCATTGGGAGATATGAAGATGAAGTCTTGTGTGATGTGTTGCCTATGGAAGCTGGTCACATACTTCTTGGGAGACCTTGGCAATCTGATCGCCGAGTTATCCATGATGGCTTCACCAAAAAGCACTCCTTTGAGTTCAAGGGACGCAAGACCACTCTGGTTCCCTTGACACCTAAGGAAGTTCAACAAGATCAGATTCAACTCCAAAAGAAGAAGGAGATTGATCTAAACCCGGCTGGAACTAAGCAGCCAAGCTTCTATGCTAACATGGGTGATATCAAAAGAACTCTCCACTCTCAACAATCTGCTATCTTACTTGTGTTTAAAGAAACTCTTTTGAACCTAACAGATTCTACACCGGTGTATCCGAGTGAAATGGTTTCTCTTTTGCAGGAGTTTCAAGATGTATTTCCAGACGACAATCCCATTGGTTTACCACCTTTGAGAGGGATTGAACACCAGATAGACTTTGTTCCAGGATCTACACTTCCAAACCGTCCAGCATACAGAACCAACCCGGTTGAGACCAAGGAGTTGCAAAGACAAGTAGAGGAACTCATGGAGAAAGGCTATATCCGAGAGAGTTTGAGCCCATGTGCTGTACCAGTGCTCCTAGTGCCTAAGAAGGATGGTACATGGCGGATGTGTGTTGATTGTAGATCAATCAATAACATCACAGTGAAGTATCGCCATCCTATCCCTAGACTTGATGATATGCTTGATGAATTGCATGGTTCTTGCATCTTTTCTAAGATAGATTTAAAAAGTAGTTATCATCAGATTAGGATGAAAGAAGGAGATGAATGGAAAACTGCATTCAAAACTAAACATGGATTATATGAGTGGTTAGTTATGCCATTCGGATTAACCAATGCACCTAGTACATTCATGAGGTTAATGAATCATGTTCTTAGGTCATTCATAGGCATTTCGGTTGTAGTATACTTTGATGACATCTTAGTATATAGCAAGAACTTAGAAGAACATCTAGAACATCTTAGGGCTGTCCTGAATGTTTTAAGGAATGAAAAGCTGTTGGATTTTCACCAGAGTATGGATCTGGGTTTGTGTGTGATGAACAAGCCTTTAAGGCAGTGATGAACACGAAATGATGATGAGAAAGGGTTCTGGTTTACTTGTGTGAACTTGAATCAGAATCAGAGATTATGAGAGACTAAGAGAGATTAAAAGACTTTTGGGATAAACCTTGATGAGGGAAAAAGAGTAAAGTTCTCAAGGCCTAGGGATTGGCTAGTGGGTGTTTGTGTCTTGGATCATTGTGATGGACACAAAGACCCTCGATCATGGCCTAACTGTGGTGTAAGTCTAATCCGACTTGGATTGCTCACCACTAACTCTTCTTGAGCTCATCTAGCTCATCTCACACTGATCTTGGTCTCTCCCCCTTTCACCCAACCTCTTGTTGGGTTAAGTGCTCGGATGACCAGATACAACTCCATATTCATGCTCAGCCTTAGTTGCTTCTTCTTCTTGAATAACCACCAAGGACTCCATCTTCAAAGATCATTAAAGCTTCTCAATACTCCCCCTCAAGCTTGGGACTGAGTCTTTAGGAAGACCCAAGCTTGGAAGGACGGCTTCATGATCTTGATCAACACACCATTGCACACTGGTACGGCCCTGGAATGGCTGTCTCTCCCTGGATCACTTGAGGGGGCGTGGATCGATGATAGATGGTGGAGATGGTCTTCTCCTTAGAGATATGAGATGCTCTAAAGATGTTTAGCAACTCCTGAGACACAGGGGCGTCCTGCTTGATGTCTAGGATGGATCACAGAAGGTTTAACTCTTCCTTAGTGTGATATAAAACTGCTCACCAACGTGAACAAGATAGAGAAGTCTCCTAAGAGACGATTGTCTGAGGCAAAGCTTAATTTTATTGAATAATGGTTGATTGTTTACATGGAGGCTCATGGCTACATAAATAAGAAAGAAGAAAACAAATTCCTAAGCTAAAAAACCCTAAACCTAAACCAAGTTGGTTTAGTCTAAACCTATTCCTAATTGGTTTACTAACCCTAAACCCAATTGCAATTGGTTTACATTTAATAAAAATCATAAATAAACTTAAAATAAACCATATTAGACGTGCTTAATCTTCTTGGCCCAATCATAATTTAAGCTGGCTTGTCTTTCCACTTTTTGGGCCGATAAAGGCCTTTTTCGAACAACTCTTTCTTGGGCTCAATCCATCTTGTTTCTGCTACGACCAAGTACCTCCTTAAGGCCATTTTGATGATGCAAATACTCCTGATAATCCATTTCCAGCTCTGGTTCTTCATCTTCCATTTCCAACTCATTTCTCGGCCATGTCGGTTTGACCGGTCCATTTCTCGATCATGCCAGACCATCCATTTCTTTTCCTGTCCAACCAGCTTCCTTCCATCATTTCCTTGGTCAATCAGGTTGAATAATAGACGTCCATGTTGGTCCATAGTCATTGCTATCTTTATAAAGGGCTCATCAAGGCCCACAGCCTTCTGTCGGTCCAATACCTCATGAATAAGCCCAATAAGCTCTCCAATAAGCCCATTAAGCTGTGCTATGGCCCATATTCTTTATGAGACGTGTATTGACTTCCAATCTATGCCATTCCAGGGCCGTACCAAGTGCTCTGATACCACTTGGTACGGCCCTGGAATGGCTGTCTCTCCCTGGATCACTTGAAGGGGGCGTGGGTGTATGATAGATGATGATGATGGTCTTCTCCTTCAAGCTGTGGAAGGCCCTAAGGATGCTTTGCTAGTCCTGAGACACAGGGGCGTCCTGCTTGATGTCTAGGATGGATCACAAAAGGTTTAACTCTTCTTTAGTGTGATATAAAACTGCTCACAAACGTGAACAGGATAAAGAAGTCTCCTAAGAGACGATTTGTCTGAGCCAAAGCTTAAATTTATTGAATAATGGTTGATTGTTTACATGGAGGCTCGTGGCTACATAAATAAGAAAGAAGAAAACGAAATCCTAAGCTAAAAAAAACCCTAAACCTAAACCAAGTTGGTTTAGTCTAAACCTATTCCTAATTGGTTTACTAACCCTAAACCCAATTGCAATTGGTTTACACTTAATAAAAATCATAAATAAACTTAAAATAAACCATATTAGACGTGCTTAATCTTCTTGGCCCAATCATAATTCAAGCTGGCTTGTCTTTCCACTTTTTGGGCCGATAAAGGCCTTTTTCGAACAACTCTTTCTTGGGCTCAATCCATCTTGTTTCTGCTACGACCAAGTACCTCCTTAAGCCCATTTGGATGATGCAAATACTCCTGATAATCCATTTCCAGCTCTGGTTCTTCATCTTCCATTTCCAACTCATTTCTCGGCCATGTCGGTTTGACCGGTCCATTTCTCGATCATGCCAGACCATCCATTTCTTTTCCTGTCCAACCAGCTTCCTTCCATCATTTCCTTGGTCAATCAGGTTGAATAATAGACGTCCATGTTGGTCCATAGTCATTGCTATCTTTATAAAGGGCTCATCAAGGCCCACAGCCTTCTGTCGGTCCAATACCTCATGAATAAGCCCAATAAGCTCTCCAATAAGCCCATTAAGCTGTGCTATGGCCCATATTCTTTCTGAGACGTGTATTGACTTCCAGAGCATAGATTTGAAGCTGATCCAGGTCGCACCACACACTCTCTTCTTGAACTCGCTATCTTGAATGGAATGCTGGTTGATGCCTCAGTATTCTCTTCAACCACCTCACTTCAGAAGCCGCATTGATAGAGTGACCTTCTTCTTCACACAACCAAGAGTACTCTGAACACTCTCTTGTCTAGACTTGCCAATGACTAAACCAGGATGGCTTCATCTTCTCTTCTTGGTGCAGTGATGAGGAGGAACTAGGTCTTGAACTTAGATCATCAGGTAGCTCACTCAAGTCCCCACCTCAAGCTTGAATTGATTCTAGGTTCAAGCTTGAAAGTGAGCCTCAATGAGCATCCAAACCAGGAGCACACCACCCCAACAGCTGCGCTTAAATCACTGGTCCACCTCCATGTCTTTAGCTTCAAGTACCCTCAGGTCACCGGCCTCCTCAAGCTTCAGTGATGAGCTTCTCTTGTGCAACTTCATGAACCAGGAGCACATCACTCCCAACATATGAGCTTAGTCTATTGGCTTCATGCACAAGCACCAACAACTCTCCACTGCCTCAGCAATGGGCAAGTCTTCCTCTTTGTTCACTGCAAAACATATTTCTGGTCTTGTGATAGTCAAGTACATCAGCTTCCCAACCATCTTCTTGTATAGCTTAGCGTCCTCAAAAAAAACTGGCTCTCTTCAATCTCCCCCTCAAGTAGAAATTTATACCCCTCTTCAAGAGGTGTCTTGGCTATATTTCCTCCAAGCACATCAGTCTCCTTTAACATATCCATCATATACTTTATTTGAGACATAAACTAACCCTTCTTAGATCTGCATATCTCAATCCCCAAGAAATACTTCATCTCTCCCAAATCTTTGATATCAAACACTGACTTGAGAAACTCCTTAGTGGGTTTATTCTCAGCCTTATCACTTCCTGTTATGATCAAATCATCCACATACACCAATATCACAATGATCCCTGATGGAAAAACCAGAGTGAAGAGAGTATGATCCAATTTAGACTTCCTGAAACCTCTTCCATTTAGAGTTGTACTCAGTTTTCTATACCAGGCTCTAGGTGACTGCTTTAACCCATATATTGCTTTCTTAAATCTCAACGCATTCCCTGACTTCAATAGATGCTCAAGACCAAGGGGCGGAAGCATATAATCCTCATCTTCAAGCTCACCTTGCAAGAAAGAATTCTTCACATCCATCTGCCATAAGTCCCACTCTAGGTTTGTAGCAATAGACAATACAATCCGGACTGTGTGAAGCTTAGCTATAGGAGCAAACGTGTCAAAGTAATCTTTCCCATAAGTCTGTGTAAATCCTCTTGCTACCAACCTGGTCTTCTTCCTATCAATCTGCCAATTTGCAAGGTATTTGATTGTAAAAATCCATCTACTACTCACAGCCTTCTTCCCCTTTGGTAGTTCACTCTCATACCATGTGTCGTTTCTGATCATTGCATCCCTTTCATTACCCACTGACTCTCTCCATTCTTTATCCTTCATGGCTTCTTCATAGGATCCTAGAACCTCATTCTCATCCAAGTTACACAGGAACACCCTGTGTTCATCTGGATACTCTGCAAAAAAACACACGGCTTGAGAAGGATGCTTCACATCCTGGGCATTGTAGTACACTCTCGTGTTTACCCAGTTGGAAGGATCCTTCCGAACCATTGTGCTCCTCCGAAAAGGCTGAACCTCTTCTTGAACTTCTGGAGGTGTCTCATATACCTCCTCTCCACGAGACTGATCCAAATTCTCAGCCTCACGTGTCACATCTTGATCATGATGACCTGAATCCTCTTGGTGCTGCTCCTGCACTTCTGATTCAGAATCTTCAACCCCCCCCCCTCATGATCAAGAGGGGTTGTTCTTTCAGCTTCTCTAGCTTGATCAGAAGGAGGAGTGCTCCTTCTTATCCCTTCATCTTGGGACATGTTTACCCCAAGCTTCTCCAATAAGATCCTTATATTCAATGCCTTATCCTCTGGTTCTTTAGGCATGTCTTCTAAGTCTTCCCATTTCTTCTCCTTATAATACCCCTTTGCCTCCATGAACTTCACATCTCTGGATGCCAACACTCTCCTTGTCGCTGGATCATAGCACTTGTACCCCTTTTGAGTTACTGAGTAACCAATAAACATAGCTCTAGTACTCTTTGCATCCAGCTTGTTTCTCTGCTCTCCAGGAACCAAGACATATCATAGGCACCCAAAGACTCTCAGATGATCTATGTATGGCGTGGTTTTGTTCAACACTTCATATGGGGACAGATTCTTCAAGATCTTGGGTGGAATCCGGTTGATAAGATAGCATGCATTCTGAACTGCATCACTCCCAAACCGCCAAGGGACATTTGCATGGTACATCATGGATCTAGCAACCTCCATCAGATGCCTATTCTTCCTCTCAGCAACTCCATTCTGCTATGGTGTGTAAGGAAAACTGGTCTGATGCACTATCCCATGCTTGGCCAAGTGATTCTTGAAGGCATTATTAGTGTATTCTCCTCCATTTTCTGACCTTAATACCTTCACAATAGCATTGTAATGATTAGTAACATATGCTTGGAAGTTTACAAAGGCATCTAACAGTCCATCCTTAGATGTAAGCAATGTGATCCAAGTATACTTTGACTTCTCATCAATAAAAGTCACAAAAAACTTATGATTGTCCCTAGACACACATGGAGATGTCCACACATAAGAGTGTACTAGATCACAGCAGTTCTCATATATAGTCTTTGATGTTGGAAAAACTGTCCTTCAATGCTTTCCTAAGATGCAAGCTTCACACTTCCAAATGATTGAATGATAAAGTAGGTAAGATCAGTTAAATTGCACGAGTATGAGGGTGACCCAATCTAGCATGCCAAGTAATGCTATCAATATTATCAGTAGCACTACTTAAACAAATAGAGTCAAAGGATTTAGAGAGCTTGGTCGTTTGGAGATGGTAAAGCTCATTCCTACTCTCTCCTCGGAAAATGACTTGTCCAGACTCCAAGTCTTGAAACTCAACTTCATTTGACCTGAATACAACTTGGCAATTAAGACCACAGTTGCTCTCTTCACAGATATCAGATTGGATGTGAACCGAGGTACTTAGAAGGCAGCTGAATCCTTTTCAACCAACTTCAGATTGCGTATCCCCTCTATTGGAATCTGATCACCATTAGATATCATGACATTCGCTGTGGTCGCTTTAATATCATTCATAAAACTTGTAGCATCCCCAATCCTGAATAAGGATCATGTGACCGACCATGGTTCGAGGAAACGAGCTGAAGATCACTTTGATCAAGAGTCAGGCGTTCCATGGTCAGGTTTGGGGGTAAGTATATAAGGACTTAACCAAATGAGAGGGAAAGAAACGAGTTAAAGGAGCTAGACCAGTGTTTTGGCAGCTGGACGAAGTGTACGGATAGCTCGACCAAGCTCAGTCTAGCTCAGCCTTACTTAGGTCAGCTCATTCAGCTGAGCAACCAGCTCACTCAGCTGGACCAGCTGGGGATCAGCTCAACTCATCTGGACGGAATGTTTGGGTATTGGGCAGTTGGTCCGGGTACGGGCCAGTGGTGGGTGGGTGGTCCAGCCATGGGGGCTAGGGCCTAATGAACCCTTGGGTAAGGCCATGGGCTAAGCCTGGTGGGTCTGGGTCTCTGTTTGGGCCTGGTATCTACCCAAGAAGGGTCAGATACAAGGAAGGGATGCATGAGGCCAAAACGTGCACTATGTCCATCAAGTCCTGCCCTTTCGCCCACAAGTCATGCATGTTCATGGGGCAAGACTTACTCCTTCGTTCTCTATAAATAGGGGGCCTCTCCACACATTTTTATCATCCAGTTAAAGATTAAAATACTCAGAGAAAAACATGAGAGAGAGAAAGAGAGAAAGAGAGAGTTTTCGATCAAGAACAAGGTCGATTTTGGTAATGTTAAGAAATAGTTATTGTTTATGGGACTGTTAAGAAACTATGTATTGGATCACATTATTCTGAGTGATACAAGTAAACTTATTAATTATTCCGTTGTGCTATCTGTCAATTGTTTATGAACCTCATATGTGAATATGACTAAGTAAATAAAAGACTTAAAAACAAATCAAACAAGCAATGAAATATATAAAGTAAGTCCGCGGGTCCAGTTGGGTCGAGAGGCCAGGATCGGGTCTTACAGAGAGTATGTGGATAACTGCTTTCCACATTGGTTTGATGAACCACCTTCTTAGTCCAGAAGTCCAAACATCGAACTTAAGACTATAACCAAGCGCTGAATGAGAGGCAACAGCATCGGTCGACACTCACCACGCACCATTGGTCGACACTCTTTACGAAGTTTGGTAGCCTCGACTTTCTCTCTACCTTTTACTTATAATTTAGTTTTTTTAACCGAACCCGACGAGATATCACTAGAGAGAGTTTTCGTTCAAAAAAGGTCGATTTGGGTGATTGTTTATCCTGCGATTAAGATCGTTTGTGTAAGCATCTCCTATCAAGAATGGGAAGGGCTGATAAGGGGAAGAACGTGGAAGACCCAAACGTGGTTTCCAAGGAACTGAGGCTGGTTGTGGTCAAGTCAAGGAGCCCTGAAGACTCAATCGGTGAGAGTCTGTGTGGTGTGTGGCTAGATGATGTTAGGGAGGAACTTGTTATTGTTTATGAGACTGTTAAGAAACTATGTATTGGATCATATGATTCTCAGTGATACAAGTAAACTTATTAATTTTTCCGCTGTGCTATCTGTCAATTCTTTATGAACCTCATATGTGAATATGACTAAGTAAATAAAAGACTTAAAAACTAATCAAACAAGCAATGAAATATATAGAGTAAGTCTACGGGTATAGTTGGGTTGAGAGGCCAGGATCGGGTCTTACAAAACTCCAACACTGATCATGTGATGAGTTGCTCCAAAATCAATTATAATAGGCTTAGTAGCCTCTCCACCAACATTAGAGTGTCTCCTTTGCTTCCTGGTTGTAACCAGAGCTTGGATATTCTCCATAAGTTTCTCCCAATCCTTCCTGGTAATAGGACCATCAGCTCTTGATATCTCCGGTTCACTGGATCCCAATCTTTCTCCTAATGACTCACCCATGTAAGCTCAATAGGAGTATTCTCCTCTGCCATTTGCTGTGTCACTTCCTTGACCAGCAACTTTAGGCACATTTCTAGACCAGCAAGCTGTATGGTTTTCTTCAAATACTTTCCCTTAGCTCTCCTGTCCATGGAAAGCTTTCTAAGTCTTCCTTTCTTGCTCCTCATACCGCTCTTCCCACATGCTGGTTGCTTGTTCAGTTTAAGACCACTTTGTTCTCTTTGAACCAAATCACCTACACCATCCGCATCAATCAGCTCATCTACTCTGGTTGACTAACCACACGATGGTTTTAAATCCACAAGAGAGCCAAAGATTACATCTTGTTCCAGCCTCTCTTGTGTAACTCCTGAATCCGATGTGCTTGGTCTCAACACATTCAGCTCCGACGACAAGCATCTAAGCTTTCTTATCAGCTGATTGAACTCGTCCTTTCCTTGCTCTAAGTCTCTGATAACCTTCTCAGCTTCACAGACCTTCGCCAGATTGGACTTGTTCCCAAAATCTGCTTCAAGTTTCTCCCATATCTCCTTTGCGGCTTTACATTGCTTATAAACCTCTAAAAACGATTTTGAGAGAGATCCATGGATGATCTCAAGTGTTTTTATGTCTTCTCTGACCCACTTGTTCTCATCCTCAGGTCATCTATCTGACCTTCTTCAGTAATCATATCCTCATAAGCGTCCACCTTTACATGACTACTCAACACACCATAGCTTTCCAAAGTTGTTTCAACAAATCCGGACACCTCCTCATAGTTTATCCCTTCACGCAACACCTCAATCACTGATCTAAGCTTCACTTTCACACTGTGGCCATTGGTTTCCATTAGAACCTTTCACCCAAACTGAGAAAATGAGAAATTGAAACACAGAATCACCAAGAACATCAAGAACACCAAGAAGAAAGAACCCAGATTTCGCAAACACACACTCACCCCTTTGAGAAACCTGGCTCTAATACCATAATCACTTTTGATTTAGTGAGTGAATAGACACGAATTTAAGAAAGAATCAGATTGCTTGTATAAGAGATTAAGAGATTAGAGAGAGAATAGAGAGAATATATAGAGAGAGAGGCTCAAAACTCTGTTAATTGATAAATGAGAGAGTTTACAACATATATATATGCTCAAATACAAGGGTTTTCGTGACTAAAGGGATAAGCAAGCATGTGGAGTCAAAGATTCTTTTGGCATCTTCCTTGCTGGCCAAAGATGCTCCATTTACTTTCCAGCTGTGCCAGCCTGTCCAAGACTCTCTCCTTATCCTTTCCATCGTCTATAGCAAGTGGAGAAAGTTCAAGGTAACTTCTTTTTTACATAAAAGTTACCCATGTAAACTTTGGTAGGTTTGGTCGACCCGGAATGGTACGGCATGTACGGACTGGTCGATCCAAACTCTCTTAAACCTTCCCAATATTCCTTCTCTTCAGCCATATTAAACCCCCATCACATATCTTTATGTAATCACTCAATTCAAAATTCTGGAGCAGCTGTTTCTGACTCCTGTCCACTACTATTCTCCATTTCTTCTTGTTGAGAACCAGCTTGATCATGGTGAGTTTAATCTTGTACTGAGCTTTCCTGGTGCTGGTCAAGATCTTCTTCATTTCCCCCCTCATGATCAACCCGGGTATCTTCAGTAGTTCTGGTTCATTGTGGTGGTGATGCTGGTTGTCGGCTAGGTTCCTGATCCTGGGACATGTTGATACCCAAACTCTCTAGGATTATCCTTAGATTTGTAGCTATTCTGTTGGGTCTTGAGAGAGATCTTTGAGGTCATCGCACTTGCTCTCTTCATAGTACCCTCTCCCTGCTACAAACTTTACATCTCTAGAGACTGAGACCTTGTTTGTCAGTGGGTCATAACATTTGTACCCCTTCTGAGTAGTAGATTACCCAATGAACATTACTTAGGAACTCCTTGGCTCAAGATTGTTTCTCATTTCACCCGGGACTAGAACATAGCAAAGGCACCTAAACACCCGAAGATGATCTAGAGATGGCTTGATCTTGTTGAGGACCTCGAATGGAGAGACATCTTTCAGGATTCTTGTGGGGGTTCGGTTAATTAGGTAGCAAGCAGAGATGACTGCATCACTGCAAAACCTCTTTGGAACATGTCTATGAAACATGATCGACCTTGCAACCTCCATAAGGTAACGATTCTTTCTCTCAGATACCCGATTCTGTTAAGGACTGTAGGGGCAACTTGTCTGGTGAATGACTCCTTGCTTGTCCAGGTGATCCCTGAAAGCATTGCTGGTGTACTCCCCTCCATTATCTGATCTAAAAATTTTGAGCATGGCTTTGTAATTGTTAGCAATATATGATTGAAAATTTTTAAATGCCTCTAAGACTCTATCCTTAGACTTGATCAGGGTGATCCAAGTATTTTGATTTTTCATCAATGAATGTGACATAATAATTTTGGTTTTCTCTAGATAAGAAAGGGGCAGTCCACACATCCCAATGCACAAGATCAAAGCAGTTTTCATAAATGGTTCTAGTAGACCTTGTAAAGACTGATTTGCAGTGTTTACCCAAAATAAAAACTTCACAATCATTGTTTTTGGAAGAAACATTAGGAAATATCAAGTTCAAGGCTCTACCATGTCGATATCCTAGTCTAGCATGCCACAATGCATCATTATTCCAAACAAGAATCGAACTAAATGCGCAATTTAGATCGGATAGGGGCTTGACATCTTCAAGCATATAAAGCTCTTCTCTTGTGATACCCTTTCCAATCAGTATATTGCTCTCAATATCCTAAAATATCACATCATTAGGACTGAAAGTAACTTTGCAATTTAGATCAGTAGTGGCTCTTTTGACATAAAGCAAATTAGAAGTAAAATCGGGCATAAAGAAAGCTTTAGAGTCCTTTTCAAATAAGCGCAAGTTACCAATCCCTTCAATACGTATCCTAACTCCATTTGCTATCATGACATGTTCTAAAGCAGCTTCAATATACTTGATCAATCTAGTATCACTTATCATATGATGAGATGCACCATAATCAATGATTAGAGCTTTAGGCAATGTATATGCAGCAAGAGATATACTATCAATGTTTTGAACTCTAGCAGCAAGAGAGGTTCCAACAACATTATACACCCTGGAAGTATCTAAATAGCTACCTGCGGCCATACCAGAGTACTCCTTGAAGGTTTTGATGAGAAGGTCCAGTTCAGATCTCCTTACTAAACCATCATCATTACTCTTCAAGGTGCCATGGGTGGTGATAGATTTAGCTCCTTCAGTCTGGCCAGTAAAGGTGCTTGCTGGTTGATCCTGCTCCATCATGCCACTTGGGAACTAAGCTCTTGGATCTCGATTTCTAGCTGCAAACTTGGGAGGTTTGAGATGTGGGGGAAGGATCCAGCATTGCTCTTTCCTATAACCTATGCGCTTGCGATGCTCACATCCACCAGTCCTTCTATCTTCAGTCTTGTATGACACTCGGTTTGCCTGAGGGTTTGCTTGAGGTACTTCAACAGCTTTGTTTGCCAAGGCAAGGTCTCCTTTTCCTCCGATTATATCATGAGAACCCTGCTCCTTCTGGTTCTGTGAGCACACTTCTTCAAGAGATGGTAATTTCTCGGATCTCAGGATGTGTTTAATGAGGTCGTTGTGACAAGCCTTATAGAAAGCTTGTTGGTAAGTTGATTTACTTGACTATCACACGACCTGATATATGTTTTGCTGTGAACCAGGTGAGTCAACATATGCAAGGGCCAAATGAGCATCACTGGAACATGGTGAACCGTCTACTCATATACCTGAATGGATCACCAGACCAAGGAGTTTGGATGGGATGCAATGAGAGCACTGAAGTGGTTGGGTATTGTGATGCGGATTGGGCTGGAGATAGGATGGACAGAAATTATACCACTGGTTATTGCACCTTCATTGGTGGGAGCCTGGTTACATGAAAGAGAAAGAAGCAGAAGGTGGTTTCATGCTCTAGTGCAGAAGCCGAGAATATAGCAATGTTGAAGCTTACAAACGAGCTGGTGTGAAAGGCATACTGAAACACTTGGGGATTGAGCAGGCCACACCCATGACAATGCATTGTGACAACCAAGCAGCCATCTACATTGCATCCAACTCGGTGTTCCATGAAAGAACAAAGCATATTGCTGTTGATTGCCATAAGGTGAGGCAAATGATTGTATCTAGAGACATCTTGCCTTGCTATACCAGAAGTGAAGACCAACTAGCTGATGTGTTCACTAAGGCAGCTAGACAGAAGACTATTGAGTCCATCTACACGAGACTTGGACTCATGAACCTTATCAAAAGGAGCTGATCCCCTTTTCCATGGGGTCTTTACTCTTTTCCTTGTTGAGTATTACTTTGACAAGGTTTTTAATGAGGGAGATCTCATGGCATCCAAGCTTGACTGTTTCCCTTGGTCAAGCTTGAGGGGGAGTGTTGAACAGAGGTATTAAAATGATAGAGGAAGAATAGAGAAGTGGAGGAGAATTGATTTTGGGTTAGTCCGTACAAGTGTCTGTACAGAGGTCGTACATGCCATACAAGTGGACGACCCAAATCAACCGTGGTCGAAAAGTTACCCGGGTGAAAGTAAGTCGACCAGAAGTTACTCTTGCTAGTTACCAAGCGGATCAAGCTTGACTGAATGGATAAGGTGTGCGTCTGGACAGGCTGGATCATGGCTGGAAGACATCTGGTCAAGATTCCTTTGGCATCAAGCGTGTGAAGCCGCTTGACCAAGAATTTCAAATAAACGCTCCTCTCCGGGTTGACTACACACGATTTGGTCTTTTTTACGTTAAGCTTACTCTAATCTTCCCTCTATATATTTGTAACCTCTTATCAATCGAAAAGTTTCAGTCTCTCACTATAGTCTCTCTCTCTCTAGTCTCTCTCAATGGTTTTTAGTCTATCTCGCCGAGTCTCATCCATTTTTGTCTAAGTCTCTTCCTTAATCTCTCTTTTCTACTCTTTTCACCCAAATTATCTCAAAATTTCAATAAAGAGAAAATCAAAAGCCCTAACTAGAAAAATACTAATTCTAATCTAAAAAAGAAAAATAAAACCAACTCCTAATGGGTTAACACTCAAGAAAACCCTAAAACATTCAAAATAAATCAGTAGGCCCATATTGAACCAAGGAGGCCGATCTTTCTTCTTTTTAGGCCGATATAGGCCATATTCGAGCATAACAACCTTGGGCTCGTCCATGAACAACTTCAGTATATCCTTGCTATCTTTCTGGTCCAGGTAGCACGTGAGGAGATCCTCCTTAGTCCATTTAACACTCTGCACCATTGATCTCCTAATAACATGTTGTTCCAAGGCCGTTCCAAGAGCATTCTTCTTTTCTCGGTCCAGTACCTCATGGATCAAACCTGCCAGCTCTATAAATGACCCATGAAACCACAATTAAAGCACTGACATAAGTATTCCACACGTGGTCTTTAAATCCTTAAAGTTGAGGCTGATCCAGGTCGCATCATCCTCTCCTCCTTTAAAAGGATTTGTCCTCAAATCCAGTCCATCTAATAAGATAGAACCGTTCCTATGCTTCCAAATGTATTGTGCATCTAACCAATGTGTTGTTACTGCTCCTGTGCTCCTTTGTGTTGTTCACTACGTCAAAGAACTTTCCTAGATCATCTGGTGGTCTAATGAATCCACCTTGTTCAATCAAAGTCTCAAGTGACTCTTTACGAACTACAAGTGCCTCATCAAGCTCTCTTTCTTCATCCTTGATTAGGTCAATCACGTGACCACACATGACTGGTATACTCTCTTCTTTTTTTTATTCAATATCTTGCTCTTTCTCAGCCGGGTTTGCTGCAGTTTCTGCTTTCTTCTCTGCTGGTTCCTTCTGGTAATAGCTTAGCTCATCAACTCCTGAGGTTGGTCGTGGGACTGACCTCTTTGGTTGATTTTTTACCACTGCAGTGAGTGATTGGTCTATCATGTTCCTGAGGTTTTCTTTGAACTGTGTGCTGTGCAAATAGTCACCATATCCAAGATGTGTTTGCAGTAGCTGCGATTTTCTTTGTACCTCATGACCATAGTAGGTTGTTGGCTAATCTCTGGATGTCCTAACACGTTCTTTAGCTGATCTAGATTGGCTCTGAAACCGTTCCAAGTCAGTTTGACCATAACTCTTAGCTACAATCCTTTTCTTCATGACAGACTTCATCTCATACCAAGAAGAAATCTGTAACTCTCCATAGCGTTTCCTTTTATTAGCAATCTGATACCACCAGTCAAGTGCATACCCACTTAAGCCAGTAGTTGCTAGATGTAACTTCTCCTCAGTGTGGATGTGGTATTTAAAAGAAATCCACATCCTTCTCCCACTCTAGATATGTGTCTGGATCAAACTCTCCATAGAACGGTGGAATATGGATCTCTTTTCTTCTTCCTTGTAACAGCGCCCTTGTTGCTGGTTGTTTAGCCTTCCCATCATGTTATCTATAAGAATACATAGAAGATTGCTGGATATATTATGAACACGTGATCTAGGCTAAGAAATCAAACCCTAAACCTTCAAGTGGCTTTGATACCACTTGATACGACCTAGGATAGGTTGTCTCTCCCACGAATCACTTAAAGGAGGGTGGAATGGATCCTTAAGCTTTGAGACTCTAGGAGTGACGTGATGAACTTCACACCTAGGCTGCGGGGGACTTAGATGTTGTTTTGCTACAGCTATCTACGAGTGTCAACTTGCTTTGTTGATGCATGATGGACAATCACATAAACAGAAGAGTATCTTCCTGGTGACGAATGGATGCTCAAACAATATGAACATGCTTGACCACGTGAATGGACAAGGTAGAAGGTCCCCAAAGAGACAAAGGTAAGCCAAAATCTCTGGTTTTATTAAAAAGAATGGTGTAATTACATATGGTCTCGTGTTTGGCTTATAAAGACAAAATCAGAAAACCCTAACTAGAAAAATCCTAATTCTAATCTAAAAAGGATAAATAAAACCAACCCATAATGGTTTTATAAAACCAAAACCTAATGGGTTAACACTTAATAAAACCCTAAAACATTTAAAATAAATCAGTAGGCCCATCTTGAACCAAGCAGGCCGATATTTCTTCTTCTTTGGCCGATATGGGGCATATTCAACCATAACAGCCTTGGGCTCGTCCATGACCAAATTCAGCACGTCCTTGCTCTCTTTCTGGTCCAGGTAGCACGTGAGGAGATCCTCCTTAGTCCATGTAACACTCTGCTCCATCGATCTCCAAATAACATGTTGTTCCAGGGCCGTTCCAAGAGCATTCTTCTTCTCTCGGGCCAGTACCTCATGGATCAAACCTGTCAGCTCTATGAATGACCCATGAAACCACACTTCAAGCACTGACATAAAAGATGAAATGTCGAGTCGAATCTGGGTAAAGGATGAAAGAAAAAAAACTAAGAAGATTTAAGACTAAAAGAAGAGACTTTGGACGATTAAGACTCAAGAACCAATTTAGACTTAACGAGAGTGACTAGAGAGAGTCTACAGAGACTATAAATGAACTGCTTGATTTATTATACTCGACAGAGGTTGCAATATATAGGGGAAGGATTAGGGTAGCATTAGGATAAGGTTTACAACGGATAGGAGACTCAACGTGTGTAGTCAAGGCCCGGGAAGGCGCTTAATTGGAATACTTAGTCTAGATCCTTCACACGTGAGATGCCAAGGTATCTTGACCAGATGCTCTTCCTTTTCTAGCCACATGAGACAGCATGTCTTCCGCGCTTTGTTATCCTTTTGTCGAGCTTGAACCAAAGTGGTAAGTGGTGTAAATGTAACTTCTGGTTGAGTTACATTTACCTCGGGTAACCTTTGACCATGATCATCTGGGTCGACCAAGTGTACGGCCTATAAGGGTTTTCTGTACGGCCTTGTACGGACACCCCAAATTCAAGTCTTCTTCACTCCTTCATACTTCTTCTATCATTTAAACACCTCTCTTCAACAGATAAGGATTCTAACGAGGAAGGTCTTATGGCATCCAACCTTGACTAGTTCCCATGGTCAAGATTGAGGGGGGGGGGGTGTTTAACAGAGGTGACGAGATGATAGAGGAAGTGAAGAGGAAGTGAAGAGGAATTTATTTTGGGTCGTCCGTACATGTGTCCGTACAATGGCGTACAGGCCGTACAAGTGGATGACCCAAAGTTACCTTGGTCGAGATTTACCCGAGTAAATGTTACTCGACCATTTGTTACCATTACCATCGGATACACGGATAAGGCTAGACCAAATGGATAAGGTGCGCGTCTGGACAGGCTGGATCAAGGCTGGAAAAGAATCTGGTCAAGATGCCAAAAGGATCAAGCGTGTGAAGCTTCTCATCCACAAGAATTCAAAGGGGATGCTCCTCGACCATTGACTCTGTTGACATGAAGAACTAAATGACAACGAGAAGTTATGAACAAGAGATTATCACCCGATTTGAAGAGAAGAAGTGAAGACTGTCCGTACAACTCACCAGTGGTAACCTAACTTGAATTACAAGTCAAGGAAGGTAACCTACATGCCAAACACTTGCCTTAGAGGCCAAAGAGATGTTGGGTGTTTGGTTGACCAGCTGCAAGAGTTTGAATGGATATAAATAAGGAGATCACATGTTATGCTTAAGGTCTGAATCTGTCCAGGACCTGTCACTATCTCTTGGCCAGAGTGTTGTCCTCTTGTGTATTATTTTACTCTTGTTCTTCTCTTTTATGTTAGGCAAGTTGCCTATTTACTGTAAACATTCAGAATGGATTTATCCAAGGAAACAGATTTCCTCTTACTCTCTCTCTCTCTCATTTTCGAAATCTCTCTGTTCTCTCTCATGTTCTTCATGTTCTTACCATAAAAATCTCTTTGGTTCTCTAAAATCACATGGTATCAGAGCATTTATACTTTTTCCGCAAATCTCATCCTTTTACTCTGATTTTTTTTGAAATATTTCCTTTATCCACTGGGTAATAGCTGTTCTTGAGATGTTCTTGAGTTATTTTGAAAAACAAATGTCAGAAATGGTGGTGATTCCAGTTACTCTCAAAGGAGCTAACTATCTTCTGTGGTCAAGACTTGTCAAGACTACTCTTGGAAGTAGAGGGCTTTGGGAACATGTTGCTGGAGGCGAAATCCCAAAGAAAACTATCCTAGGAGAGGATGGAGATGAAGTTGTGCTTGCTGATGATGGAATATGGGGTCAGGAGGATCTCATGGTGTTGTCCATCCTTCAGAACAGCCTTGAAACTTCAATATTGGAAGCTTACTCCTACTGTGAAACTTCCAAAGAGTTGTGCGATACACTTAAGAAGGTGTATGACAACTTATCTAATCTAAGCAGGCTGTTTGAAGTGAAACAAGCTATCAACAACCTGAAACAAGTTGAAGGAGATTTCAACATATTGGAAAGTTTAAAAGTCTCTGGTCTGAGCTCAACATGCTGAAGCCAAGTTCTTGCGATCTGGAAGTCTTAAGAGAAAGACAAGAGCAAGATGTAGTCTTTAACCTTTTACTGACCCCAAAACCTTCATACAGCCAGCTGATAAAGCATGTCCTGAGGGAAAACTAAATCATAAGTAAAATGGTAGAGAGAAAGTCAAGGTTACCAAACTCCGTAAGGAGGGTCGACCGATTGTGAGTGACTATTGTCGATCGGTGGTAAACCATCCAAGCCGTCGAGCGATGGTGAAGTGTTGATGTTGACCGATGGTGGTTTCGAACTTTTCTACTCCTTCTTTGTAAACCTAAAGTAATTAAATAAAAATCGTAATTAATAACTAAATAATGAAAAACAAATTAAAACTTACTACAGAGTGTGTTGCCTCCCACTCAGCGCTTGGTTATAGTCTTAAGCTTGACATTTGGACTTCTGGACTAGTAAGGTGGTTCATAAAACCAATGTGGAAAGGAAGTATCCACATACTCTCTGTTCGTCTCAAACCATGCACTGATGAAGCTCCTCACAACTTCTTCTCATCTGGTTCTCTGGTTGTCCATCCTTCTCTGAGCAGTTTCCATTGTACTCATCCTTTCCTGGAGTGTTTGAATGCATCCCATAAGCATGTTAAGCTTGGCATCTGTGGGCTCTGAAATATCATTCAATCTCTGGTAGATACCCTCATCAAGTCTTGAGAAAGGTAAACTCCATCAAGCTTATCTTCCAATAACTTCTCTGTTACCAGCCTCTGCCTAAATAATGGGTGATGAATATTGATTGATGGCCTTGTATTGCCATCGGTCGATGCTGAACTGACTCCTCCAATCGATCGTTGTTGTTGAATAATCTTATGAGTGTAGTCCATCTTCTGCTTCATCTCTTCCATGCATGTGTTTAACCAGCCAATACTGTTGTTGAACGGGTGGTACAGGCCACCGAGGCTCTTGTAATAGTCATCCATAGTTATCTCATGGGCTCTGTAAACTCCTTTTACCATGTTGTCAACTTCTTGTCTGTTGTAAGTTGATGTGTCTTGTCTGGCTCTGCGAATGTCTGCTGCATACTCTGGCAAGCAAATATTATTATATTCATGCATGTTGGCTCTCTCAAGAATCTCCTTGATGTCCTCCCTAGACACATTGATGATTCTACCATCCATGGCTTGTGCATTGCCATTCTCGTCTCTGTAAACTCCAAACTCATCTCTCTTCTCCCAACGAAATCTTCTTTGGTTCTTGTTGTCAAAAGCTCTGGATCCATATTCGATGAGACCGACGATCGATGGTAGATGTTTCTTGTCGATCGATGCTGGATCTTTGGCGTCGTTCAACCGGTTGAACTCTTCTGAAAGGTGAGTGTCAATCGACGACAGCAATGTCACGTAGAGCGATGCCTTGTTGTTATCTGCAGGGTTGTCATGTTGTTGTTTTCTGAAGAGATTTCCTGATCCATTGGCCATTGCGAGTATGTCTGCTACATCCTCCTTAGATACATTGAGAAGTCTTCCATCCATTTCTCGTGCATATCCTTCTGGGTCACCATAATTTCAAACTCATCTGGTCTGAGATAACCATAATCTTCATTTTATTCTACCGAATTGGCATCAATAGATGGTATTGGGGCACCGTCGATCGATGTTGCATTCCAGGTTCCATAGGATCCTGTGAAATTTCCAGCCTCCTCTAGTGCAACAAAACGGTACTCTTTTGCTTCTTCTTCAAGATAGGAAGTGTCGTAATCTGGGTTAGCCATCTCAGGGTATTGCTGTCCAATGTAGACTATGTCTTCTTCATTCTGATATGTGGCATGAGTGTAGGTCGATTGTTGTTTCCTGTGACCATCGACCAATTTTTAAAGTTGGGTATCGATCGATTCTTAAGGGTCGGTTTCGTGCAGTGTATGTATGTAGGTGTCGTCGAGCAATGTCAAGGGTTGGGTATCGATCCGGTCTATCTCCGCAGATTCCTCCTCTTTCTCGTAATTGCAGAAGCATGTAGCAATTAAACCTGGATCAACACCCAATTCTATCAGAGTAGCCTTGTTCTTGACTTTGACAGGTTCATACAAATTATTTGGATCAATTAAGGATAGATACAACCTATTTTTCTTCATTTTGCAGATAGCTCCCACTGTGGCCATGAATGCTCTTCCAAGGAGTGAGGAAGGGTTCCAGTCAATCTTTATATCCATCACATGGAAGTCTATTGGGACTAAGGCGTTGTAAACCTGCAGTGGGACGCCTCTGGCTATCCCTCCTTGATTAACCTTGGAGCAATCCATAAAAGTGAATGAATCACTGGAAGGCTCCACTTTCAGGCTCAGATACTCTGCCATAATTCTAGGCATGATGTTGATTGTTGATCCAGTATCGCAGAGGGCATTGGGATACTCGTGGCCTTTAACAAAACATGGAATCACGAACTTTCCAGGGTCACTTTTTTTAATTGAGAGTGATCCGCTGCTTCAGCTTCTCTCTGAGGCCATTGAACATGCGCTCTATGTCCTCATTTTTCTCCTTGGATTCCCTTAAAACTTCCATAAACTTTATGTATAGAATGCTTCTTCAAATTGAGTATATAAAGGGATTTTAGAGTCTTTTGGGAAAGCCATCCATCTCTTTGTCAGTTGCTTCTCTACGCAGATATTTAGGAATCTTATGCTTCCTTTTGGGGTGTCTTTTTGTTGCCTTATCAATTATCATTGGCTCAGGTGTACCAGCGTGCTTTTCTGGAGTCTCCATACTTAGATGTATGATCAACAAGCTTGCATTCAGACTTGGTAGACGAACTGGTTCTGCTGTTGAAGACCGTCGATCGATGTTGATGTCTCAACGTCCATCGATGTTCGAAGACTCACACGAGGCTACAGAGGGTTTTATCGATCGATGTTCAGTAACAGGTGTCGATCGACACCAGTGTGAACTACCAAAAAATATAGCCGTTTCTACTCGTAGATCTCCCACTTGGAGCTGTTCTCTCTTCACCTCTTGCCAAAAATCATCACCTATCAATGCACTGACGTGGTGATTCTGACCACCTTCCCCTTTCTCCTTAATCAGGGTCTCATATCTCTGAATGGCCTCACTTGTCTTGACCACTTGATTCTCCAACTTCTTGACATGAGTGCTGAGAGTCTCAAACTTTGTTTTGAGGTTGATGTACAGAGCATCAATCTTTCCATTGAAATTCACAGCCATCTACTGCTGCTGCTCCAATACTCTGTCAACCATAGCTTCTAACTTACTCTCCTGAGTCTCTAGAGATGGGTTCTGATAAGAAGATCCAAAGGTAATGTTGTTGTTGTTGGCCTCTGCTACTGTGAACTCTGGTTGTAGTTGCTCCTTTTGCCACCATAGGAACTTCTGTTGTAGCTCTGATTTCCTTGTCTTTGGAAACCGTATCCACCAACAAAATTCACATCTTCTTCTTCTGCTTCTTCATCTATGGCTTTGACTTCTTGCTTTCTTAGAAACTTCTGAATATTTTCCAGCTTTGCTTTGACTTCATATATCTGCTCCTTGCTCAAAGATGGAACTGATTTCTTCCTCTCATAATCAGTGTTCTTGGTGTTATTGCTAGACGTCAAGTTCTCAATAAGCTTTGTTGCTTCTTCTGGACTCATAGTGCTGAAACTCCCTTCACTAGCTGTGTCCAAAGCTATCTGGTACTGCATATCAATACCTCTGATGAAGGTGCTAAGTACATGCACCTCATTGAAACCGTGGTGTAGGCAGTCTCTTTGGTAGGACTTGAATTTAAGCCAAGAGCTTCTAAATGATTCTCCAGGTTCCTATGTGAATGTAACGATTATGCTTCTTAAGTCCTCTGCTCACACATCATCAAAGAAATTGCGTAGGAACACATTCTTTATGTTTTTCCAGGATGTCAGAGATCTTGCTGCTAGCTGCTTAAGCTAATGTGAAGCCTCTCCAGCAAGTGAGTACTTGAAGAGCTTACAAAAAAAATAGACCTCAGGGACTCCATTGGCTTTAATAGCAGATACAAGATCCTCAAACAGCTCCAGATGATCCATTGGATACTCATGTCGCTATCCATGGACGGTTTGATCTCAAAGTCGTTCCTCTGGAAAGCTGAAGGACGAATAGCGGATCTGTTAGCATAGAACTGGTCTGGACGATTGTAGTATGTCGGTGTCTGTTGAGCAGCTTAGGCATTAGCTTCAGGTCGAGCTACTGCAGCGTCTACTTCTACTTGTGGTTCAGGGATTGCAGCCCCCTGATCAATAATTCTCTAACATGTTGCATTACGCAAATGACCTTCAAGGTTATACAGGTATCCTCTCTCATCTCGGACCAAAACTATAGTCGCAACCATCTGAACTCGTGAACTACTGTCGATCGATGTCGTGTTGGTGTTGTCGATCGATGTTGGTCGTGAAGAGCGTCGATTAACGGGTGAATACTGTTGTCAATCGATGCTTGATGTATCTTTTTCGGATTGAACATTCGATTACAATTGGATATAAGAAGAGTAATGGCTGTTTCTTATTGCTTCTGGTACTGTTGGGCATGCACCTAAAAGGCAAGAAAAAATAAGTTATTAGTAAATTGCAGTAATGAAAAGCCTATACTAAACCTAGAAAATAAATCTAATTGTGATCCTTGCTCCCCGGCAACGGCGCCAAATTTGACAGCGTGCGGTTTACGGTTTATGCTATTAATAATGCAATCTATCAAATTAACCCTACAGAGTATTCTTGCCAAGAGAGGTGAAATTGCAGTACTTAAGGATCGAATTCACAGAGAGCAAGGGCACACAATAGATTTCTATGACTCTAATGGTTAAGCTAGGCAAGCTATAAATACTGGTTTTTATTTTAATTCTACCAGGAATAGGAAATTACCTAAAATA
>CAJHQP010007325.1:0-32870 GCA_905132765.1 Moricandia arvensis
GTGAATAGGGAAAATGAAAAATTTCATCATGGATTAGTTTTGTGTTTAACATCAAGTTTTGAGTTATTTTTGCAAAAAGCCCAAAATATATTGGAAAATATTTTTCCCAAGAATATAATTGTCTCACAAATTTCCAAAAAATATTATTTATATGTTAACTTAAATGATTTTATACACATTCATAGGTTGTTTGTTAAGATATCTATTTAGAGACATAATTATAAGATTAATTTATAAATTGAATATTCATTTTCAAACATTTTAAGCTTGAAAAATTATTATTATTATTTTTAGTAAAACATAGATAGTGTTTAGTTTAATGTTTATAAAAACTTTAAACTGAAAAATTATTATTCTCAACGATTATTATATAAAAAATAGTTATAATGGGTGTGTTTTAGAAAATTGTTGAAAATAGTTTTTAAGATATTATAGTGGTATATTTAGTTTCAGATATTATACATGATAATGTCTTTTTAGTTTTATAATATTTCTACATTAATTTTGGTTGATATTAATTAATTATGGTGTGCAAATAAGGGAATGCCATTATTTTGTAAATAATTTTAAAAGACAAGGACAAAATCATATGAATTTTGTTTAATAGTATATGTGCTTTTAGAAAGTTGATGTAAATGGTTTTAAAAATAATATAGAGGTAATTTGAAAAATAAAATGATGAGTGAAATAAATTATACCATGATTAATATTTTTTTAGTTTAAAATATTTATATATTTAATCGTTTGATTGATATTAATTAATTATGGTATCCAAATAAGAGAGTGACACCCTGTGTAAATAACTTTAAAAAGTAAAGATAAAATTCTAGTAGGAATTTTGTTTTAATAGTATAAATTGATTCAATCCAAACCGGACACAAAAGGAACTTAGCCAAATCCAAAACCGAAAATTTTCGAATACTTAACTACATCCAAATGTTTAGGATTCGAAAGACCTTGAACCCAAAAAGACAAGGCCGAACCTGACCCGAACGCCCAGGCGTACGGTTTGGTATGTATTTCACAATGTTATTATTTTCTCTTTTGGCTATTTAGACTATCACAATGTTATTCTCCTCTTTTGGCTATTCGTACTTCGACATTTCCATAGGTAAAAGTGACAAAGATTGAGACAGTAAGTTAAAATGTAGGATCTGTCAGGAGGATTCACACATCAACATATGTCACTAATCATATTACAAAATATAGGGAGTTTCTCACATCGGCCGTTCGCCATCAAACCTTATCGTCATGGAACCCACCACCTTGTCTCCTTGGGAGACCTCCCATTCTTACAGTTCTTCACGTAGCGATCATTATCTGCTGGGCGTTCCTGCAATCACATAAACTTTGTTGGTTAATGTGACCTCATTTTTTCTCCTTCTTCTGAGCTCATTATTAAAACTTTATGAAAATTATAAAAACAAAAGAAGGGACCTTTGCAGGTGAACTTGATAGCATGGAGAGAATGCTGATGCAGACTGAACTCACAGTCATTGCTGGTGACCACGAATCATATAGAATATCTGCCAAAAACAACCACAACACAGCTTTATATTCACCAAATGAATCACTTATTATTTACAAGATACATAGTTGCTTCGAAAGTTGCATAATTAAAAAGATTGGGGTTTTGTAGACTTGATTACAGTCCAACTTAGATCCGAACAGAGCAGAGCAGACACATGAGTTCAAGCTCCACATAATTCATCATCAAGTAACATGTACAGTGTAAGAATCCAACAATAGCTACATATATTACTGGTTCCGCGAGTATAGTGTAGTATAGTCTCTTCTAAAGATTATGATTTTGCATATGAGTCTCGCCTACAATCTAAAACAGACAGCGATAGGGTTGCTAAAAGTCTAAGCTAAGGAACTGCTTATTATAAACACTGAGTATTACACAGACTGAGAATGCAACCACACTCAAGGTTTACATTCAGATACATTCTTGGATCATACAGAAGTAAAACAAAAGAATCTCTAAGTTCCAACAAACCTTGGTTTCTGGTGATAATACTAATCAATGATTGAGGCACAAACATATCATTTAAACACAGAAATTGTACTATCATCTTGCCATGTGCAGATTTTACGTATTCTAGTATTCTACAACATTTCTTTATAAAAAGTTATGTAGGCAATTAAAGCGTTATTGCATCTCAGGAAGCAAGAAACGAAACCTTGATGTAAATCAAAACAATATAGAAGCATATACGCAGACAATAAACGACCATAAGGCAAATAAATGGAGCAAATACCTAAGCAAATATGCCCATTGCCTGTAAAATGTGGATGTAATGGTCCCGGAGGAACAAAAACTACCTGCTCAACAACATAGCAACATTTCAGACATACTTGCTGCTCCTCCACATCAACAAAACAAACAGACATAAAAGCTATAAAGAAAAGAAATTTTTAACACTAGTTCCATCAAAGAAAACAATTTAGTTTGAGATCTGTCGATCCATAACAAAAAAAAAGAATCAGTCTTTCATCAGTGAGATGTTTATTAGCCAACAAAAGAGAACTGAAGAGAAAGAAAGACACGGCATGATAACGATAGATTCCGTAAGATCAATCACTAGGATCACTAACTTCTTTTTGATCTTCCATTCAGACAAAAAAAAGAAAACCTAAAGAAGATCGAGAAGACTTGCCTGCTGGCGCTTCCATAGGGTAATTAACGGGAAATTTCAACCTGAAGCTGGTAAGTCTCGTTAGCGTAGAGCGTCCCCGGAGCTCCCGTTACATCGATTGTCCATCTTCAAGATCAGACAAAAAATCGATCAAAATTTCAGAAGAATTATTCAAAGAGAGAGAGAGAGAGGAGATAAGAGGGCTTACTTTTGAAGATTATCATTAACTTTATGCCTAAATCCAAGTGGGGGGATTACTTGCCACTCCGTAAGCTCTTTCTGCAACCTATTGCACGCAATCTTGCTTAATGCCTACGCATCATTTCACAACCACTCAATTTCAGATTTCATCAATAGTTATACATATATGAGAGAGATACAAAGTCATGGAGAAATCTAAGACATGCGAGAGAGACACCTTGCGTGAAGGAGGCGGAAGAGCTGGTCATGGCGGAGAGACGGAGAAAGAGAGAGAGCCTAAGTGTGTTCTGTGTCTGGGCTCCTTTACTCTTCACGCTTTCTTTTATAATATCCCCTAGACCGAACCCATTATATGCCAAGTATTTTAGCCATGTACTTTTCACGATCATTTTCAATAAGAGAAAATGATATAACATAATAAGTATCATAGGATAGTCTCGAAAGGTTTTTTGTTAAAAAAAATATTTTTTTAAATATTTTTTCTTTTTAAAAGTGACTAAAATAAATTTTATTTAAAAGTGTAAATATATATTTCTACTCTTTGGATTAACTAATTTAGTTTAAGGTTTATAGTTATGAGTAAAAATATAAATTTCTTTTTAAAAGCTAAAAGTAAATATTAAATTTTCAAAAAAAAAAAAATTGGCAATTCTACCACAAGTTTGATATCACTTGCAAAATACCTTTAATGAATGAGAATTTTCAAAAACACCTTTAAATTATGATGAAAATAGACTATTTTTTTATAATTTATAAAACATTTAGAAACTCAACCCCATCCCTTCAACACTAAACCCAAAACAATAATCACTAAAGTGTAACTCAAATGTTAATATTTTTGATTGAAGTACTTTACAAAGTGATACTTAACTTATGATATTCTTAGCAACTTCTCAATAAAAAGCCATTTTGATCATTTTTAATGTTATTTTTGTGACAAAAACTTTTAAAGTTATTGAGAGAATTGACCTATTAAAAATGATATCATGTCTTAAAGTTAAATGTGATATGTATAATTACATTTACTATTAAATTCTATATGTCGTAAACTTTTTAAAATATTAGTAATTCTCATATATCATCATTACAATAAACCGTATTCCGACAATAAATAATATAATAATAGAAATAAAAAATATCTTACAAATTTTGAAATATTAGTAAAGTTTATTTTTATAATTATATAATTTTTATTACTAAACTAGATTTTACAATTTTATATAATCTTTTAATAAAAAAAATTACAAACTTTTAGCTGTAATACCTTTTGTTTCTTTTGATATCTACAAATTTTAGAAATTCTGTTTAGTTTTTTTTGATAATTGTATAATATCTACAAGTTAATTTGAATATACACAACAAGAAAATATGCCTATAACGAGGAAGAATTACGAGGACAAATATTCCTCGTAAAGTTACGAGTAGATAACCACATTATTACGACAAAACGATAGTTACTTGTAAAGTCGTCGTCAATTTACGAAGAAAAAGGCTTCGTCGTAAGTAGATGTAAAGTTACAAAGCTTGTACGAGGAAAGAGAAAATTCATTGTAAACTCCTTGCAATCTTACAATGACATTACTACGAAATCATGTTACTGTTATTTTAGGGGAAAACGTTTTTTAAGTGTTGTTCACCTAACAAATTTTCTTGTTAAATAAGCTTGTAAATAATATGTTACAGATTTGTAAAATCCTAGTAAAATGTTTCCTTGTAAATCCGTAGTTACACTTTCACGCTACCAAACTCAAAAAGTTTGTATATATATGACCATTCTCATTCCAAACAAACGCACAAAGGAAAAATAAGAGAAAAAAATCAAAAAAAAATGTCAGATGGTAGAAATATTTATGAGTTGCAGAGTTGGATATATACACAAAAAGATTTCGCCAGTAGAGTGAAAAATGCATTTCTTAACGGTCTGGAGACATTCATGTACCAGGCATGCTGTACACCATTCACGTATGAAAGCGGTAAGATTTCTATCCTGTCGGAAATGCAAGAATTCAAAATTTGCATGTAATGAAACTGTATGGAAACATTTAATAAACAAAGCTTTACACCACAAATACTATATTTGGTTTCAAAATGGAGAGGGTTATGGTGGAAATGAAACTAGTAGTAGCTAGTAATATTAATTTTAAGGATAACTCGTAATAATGAAGAACCGAATCATTGCATAATGAACATAGTTACCATCAGGAGGAACATATGGTAGATAATGATAGGGTTAATGACATGATTACTAAATGCATTTTTAGAAAATACTACAACAATAGGCTGATGAAACTGGAAATGTTGAAGAACCTAATTGGATGCAAAAGGTATTATGAAAAGCTAGATTCTGCAAATCAACCCAATCTACACTGGTTGGAGAGAAAGTGATAAAATATTTTACTCTATCCTGATTAAAGTAGTATAGATGAGTGTCAATCCAATTCTAAGTGATCATGATGCAATGAGAATACAAGTGTGAGCTTAATCTAAGTGCAATCAGTTTTGTTGATGTGAATGAAGTAACAAGAACAAGCAAGGGCAATAACTAGAGCTTTCAATCAATTGAGAATAAAAGAACCTATGGGAAAGAGTATTGATTTTGGGTGACTAAGATCTAATCTAGAGTGTTAACATAAACAAGCCAATCAAGTTCTACAGGTCTAGACACAACCATTAAACTAGTTCTTTGTCAAGATAAAGTTCATTTGCTATCAATCACTAAACATTAAATGTCTTTGGTTTAGTTTAATCAAGCAATCATTGAGAACAAGTTTATTAACTATCTGAGCTTCCCCAACATCAATTTTCATTGGTTAAGCAAGCAAAGAGCATTATCACTTTGGTTCAGACATTTCATCAAACACCTTTCGGTCATGAAATGTATAAGGACCTAGATCAAAGTGATCAAGTTTAATCTGCATTATGAACAAGAGATAAGCATATAACATAAATGATCTAACACTAAACATTCTAAATCATCACTTAATCACCCTAGATCACCCTAACCCATAAATTCTAAAGGTAACTACTCACTGATAGACATGATGAACTCTAAAACCATAAATGGTTCAAAGTTAATCATGCTTAGTGATCCAGAATAATCAATAAACACAATGCAAGAAGATCAAAAGAACTCAAGGGTTGATTTTTCACCAAAAAAGGGTATGTGTTTAGAGACAAACCAGATCCCTTTCATATTAGGTTTTTAAAGTATTATATGACTCTCCTAACCTAGTGGGCCCAGTCAACAAGCCTGAAAGAGTCCAACAAAACGAGAATATTTGACCAAGTGTAAAACACGCCGCGGTGCATGAGGTCGCAACGTGTGGCCGCTCTTAGACGCCGCGGGTGCTCTTCCCCGCTCCATCAGGTCCTCCCGGTGGCTTGGATCATTGTGCTTGCGAGCGGAAGTCTTAACCCGTTCCAACTGGCCGTTGTGGCGCACCGTGGTAGTCTTCCCCCGCTCCACCTAGTCGCTCCGAAAATAACACTCAATATGGAAGAAACGCGAGCGGGTGTTGTACCCCACTCCAGAAGGTCGCTCTGACCCTTTGGTTCATCACTCGAAGTTTCGAGCGGTTGCTCCAACTCGCTCCCAGTGCCCGCTCCGGTTTTAGTCGATAGAATTGGGAACACCGAGCGGTTGCCGGAGGTCATTACCGATGCCCACTCTGCATTTTCCCTTCAGAGCGGGTGCTCTGCCTTGCTACCTGACACGGTGAGTTTATTGTTCTAGCAGAGTATTAAATATCCTAAACAATTAACTATAAAATAAACTCTTAATCCTAACACACAAAACAATACTCTTGCCAAGAGAGATCATGTGTAGTACTTAAGGATTGAATCTACAGAGAGCAATGACACAAATTATATTTCTTATTTCTAAAGACTAAGCTAGGTAATTATATATATTGGTAGCAAGTAATCAGTTTAAGGAAATATTTCTTATCAGAAAGCATAGATGCAATGGAAATATGATAGTAATGTAAATATGGAAATCTGCTACTAAACTAACTAGATGCAAATGTAAATATGCTAGACCTAGGGTTTCAAGCTCAATGAATTATAGAGAAATGAAGCACAAAAATGTATATATATTTAGAACCCAAATATTAACTATTCTGACCCTTTAACTCCAACTCTCGTATGCGAGCAAAAGGAAAGACCATAGATCGATGGCTAAGGCCTGATGTCGATCGATGGTGAAATCCAAAGGAAGTGTGAATGGGATTTGATATGTCCACCAAGCTAATTTAGAGCAGCTCTCACATGCGCCTAACAACCTAGTTCAATAAAGTCTATTCTGGCACATAACCTACTCTTATAGTCGTCCATGTCCCACTTTAGAGATCCTAGTTAGCTACTCTAGAATGCAAGCATTAAGCACAACTCAATTGATGAATATTATCTCAACTAGAAATCCTAATTTTGGGCTAATCCATGATTGCCATCATTCAACTCTAAATCTAAACTGATGACTACTCAGACATAATTAAAGCAAGAACAATAATATGAATATAATGCATAGATAAAATACTAGGATTCCAATACAAACCTCCCTAAGAAGTTATGAATCTTCTTCCCTAAAAACCTTAAAACTATAATAGAAAACTAATTCTCTCCAACTCTCTACACACACACACACGCACACACACACCCCTATGTGTGTAATACATAAAGTATAAATATAAAATCCTAAAATCTAGGTCAAAACTCGTCTAGGGTATCTTCATCATTTGACTCTAACTTGGGCTTGAGATCGGATGTCCGTGGATTGGTTATAGATCGATGGCAAATGTGCAACATCGATCGATCTTGGTCTTGTACCAACGGTCGACGCCAAAATAGTTTCTTCGATCGATGACTATCTTGAACTTCGACTCTCTAGTGATCAGCTACCAGATTCTTCTCCTCTAAATGTTCCAAAAGCTCCAAGTTTATCCATATATCTCCAAAACATACCTGTACCTATAAAGACCTTAAACATAGCCTAGACACACATAATAGACCCTAAATAGAACCTATAATATGGTCTAAAACTGGTAACAAATAAGCTATATCAACTCCCTCAATTTAACCTTTGCTTGTTCTCAAGCAAAAAGCCTGCGAAAGAGGTTTTGAAAAGCGAAGACTCACATAATGTCTAAGTATAACTGTCACCAAACTTTGTTGCAACCACATCCTACCAAGTCAATCACAAAGAAACTCATATACCCTATCCTAGTATAGCAACCAAATCCATTCTACCAACAACTTAGCGAATACTAGTCTGACTCGCCCTCTACTAATTTCATTTCTTTGCATAAAAGTGCAGGCTTTACCTTGGGAGTATCGATCAAAAGATATATGGACTCTTACCCTTGCAAGTATCTGAGCACATAGGTAGTTTTCTCTGCTTTCTTTCCTCTCTCTCTTCTTACTTCTCTCAGTCAATGTCTCCCTTCCTTTGAGGGTATATTTTTTTTTAATTAACTGAGATATTTGGACATGTTTCCATGAATCAAGCCCTGATGGGTTTTTCCACCAAATCTTGTTCACTTCTTTTCGACCTTTATCTCTTTCTAGAAACATATGAAGTAAGCCTTAATGGTTGTAGCCACCAAATCTTGTTCGATTCTTTTTTTATCTGAAGGGGAGAGAGGGGAATAAGAAGCACACAAAATTTTACTTTCCAGACTTGCAGAAGGAATCCAATCCAGTGTAAACCAAGTTCCAAAACAAGCAAATAATCTCAGGATTAGTATTGGAAATCAGCTTTGATTCCTTCAAACTTTCTAAGAAAGTGTGATATAGCGGCATGATAATCCACTTTGGTATCTCTAGTAATCTCTGAAAATAACCTTCTAAAGTGTGATAGTGAATAATAAATCTTGATCATAGTCTCCTTCTTGACTCAATAAAACATTTTGAAAACATATATAGTTATAGAAATAAAACTAAAAAAAATAGTGTTAGCGAACCTCCCCCAGACTTAAATTACATTGTCCCTTGTAATTCGTCTCGGATTGGTTAGACAAAATCAAATCATAAGTAAATAGTTTAGAGGTACAACACGATACCTCCCTTTGTAAGAGGACGTCGATCGATGGTTGAGATCTATTGTCAACCGATGGTGCCTCTATGGTGTCGATCGATGGTGAACTTAAATAGTCTGTAGAAACAAAGTAAAACTCAAATAAATAGTAATATAAGTAAAACTAAATAAAAACTTACTAAACAGTGGGTTGCCTCCTACTCAACGCTTGGTTATAGTCTAAAGCTCGACGTTTGAACTTTCTGTCTAGAATGGAAGTGGATCAACAGTTGAAAACAAGTGTCTTTGCCTTTCTGAAACCATGTACCAACGAAGCTTCTCATTGCCTCATATTCTCTAGCTTTCTCATTCTTCAAGGTCTCCTTAGCAACCTCCACTGAATGCAATAGCCTTTGTAGATTCACAATAATGCACTGTAGCATTCTAAGTCTGGCAGTTGTAGTCTCTGATATATCCTCCAATTACTAAGAGATATCTTCTTTCATCAGGCTTTGAGAAAAGGTAATCTCATCGAACCTTTCTTCTAATTGTTTTTCTACTGAGGAATCTTGTCTATTGACTTTAGTATCAATCGATGGCTTAATGCTGCCGTCGATCGATATCTCTCTGTTTGTCCCAATCGCATGCTGTCTTCGAATAGTATCCAAATCTTGCTTCATCTCATCCATGCGTGTAGTCAAATCGGTGAGGCACTTGTCTATTGGATAGTAGACATCAAGCCTCTAGTAGGAATCATCCAATGACATCTCTTGAATTTGTAGATCTCATGCACGATATCGTAAATCTCTGCTCTACTATATGTCTCTTGCTTCTTCATAGACATTGTTGGGGTCAAAATCGGTCACGACGAAATCAACGGCTCAAGTCCCCGAAAAATGTTCCTTCCGAGGCTTTGGCCCGC
This sequence comes from Moricandia arvensis, assembly GCA_905132765.1. NCBI lineage: Eukaryota > Viridiplantae > Streptophyta > Magnoliopsida > Brassicales > Brassicaceae > Moricandia > Moricandia arvensis. Next base: position 9,776 of record CAJHQP010007325.1, read on the forward strand.
AAAAGTTTTCAAAGAACGATAAGGCCGCAAGGAGCAAGTCATGGTACGACGATCCCCAAACACAATGTACGGGTCGGCATATGGCGACCCATTCTCACAGAACACATGTCACCATATGGCGACCTGCACCCAACAGCACGGGTTGCCATATGACGACCTGCATTCGGGAATCACGGGTCACCATACGGTGACCCGCACACGCAAGGCACGGGTCGCTATATGGCGACCTAGACCCACACAGTCTTGGTCACCATATTGCGACCTAGGCTCGCCTAGTCCGGCTTGCCTCATGGCGACCTGACCTCGCCCCGCCTGGGTCGCCATATGGTGGCCTGACCTCGCCCAGTCTGGATCGCCATATGGCGATTTGACCTCGCCTAGTCCGGGTCGCCATATGGCGACCTGACCTCGCCTAGTCCGGGTCGCCATATGGCAACCTGACCTCACCCAGTCCGGGTTGCCATATGGCGACCTGACCTCGCCCAGTCCGGGTTGCCATATGGTGACCTAACTTCGCCCAGTTCGGGTCTCCATATGGTGACCTGACCTCACCAAGTCTGGGTCGCCATATGGCGACATGACCTCACCAAGTCTGGGTCACCATATGGCGACCTTACCTCTCCGTGTCCGGTTCGCCATATGGCGACCTGACCTCTCTTAGTCTGGGTCGACATATGGAAAACTGTGTCTCTTCGTTGTATTCTTCTTCGAGTCGCAATCGAAATGCTTTTCGTTTTGTCTCAATCGGATTTTGTGTTGAGGTTTTACGGATAGAACGAGTAAGAATCACGAAACAACCCCAGGTAGCCAAGTAAAACTCTCAGGTCACCATATGGCGAGTGAGACCACACCCCTTGGTTTCTCTCTCGAGTCTCGATCGAAATGCTCCTCGTTTCCTCTCAATCGAAGTTATCGTGGAATTTTAAGATAAAAACCGCAAAGACTCATTTTCCCGGATGAAGTTCTCGGTTATTGTATAAACGACAACCGTTAACTCAACACCACCATTGTCTAAACTATACAAGGAGTGTGAACTTCCTAGCTAATGTGACGTTGTATCATTAAACGCTTTTTCAAAAAAATCGTAAAAACGTTTAAGTCGAATACGGCCCAAAGAGGCCTGGAACGTGGCTAAAAATCCACTTTCAATTTCATACAAAATTGAGCCCAGTAATGTTATGACGGTGTATCTTTAATTGCAGAAGAAGATGAATCTCGCATAAACGGAAGATAAATGTCAAGTTTCGAAGATAATGATGAAGATCGAGATAAAAAGGAATACTCTCGAAGTTATAAAATCGACCAGTGACAGAAAAGGAAACGCCAAACCACATTAAAGAGGAGTATATAAGAGATGACGAGAGGAGATATGTGGGAAGAATTTTTAAGAATTCACAGAAAACTTAGAGCAATAGGCATTTACTTTCGTTTTGTTATCAAGCTGCGTTTCGATTAGGTTTTTCGTAGTCTGGTTGGCTAGAACTAAGGATCTCGCCAACAGCTTTTTTAGCCAAGGGTCATTACCTTCTTGTACGAAATCTCTTACGCAATTACGGAATAAGAACCTCTTTGCTCTCTTTTTATTTTGGAGTTTTTCTTGTCATATTATTATCGTCCGTCTTTTCTTAAATTTTTTGGTTGTGTGGCATTTGGTTTAAAGCAGATTGTCCGGGATCTCCTGGGAATGTTAGAGTTTTCTGACTTCCTAAGTTTACGGAAATCGACGGTGCGAATTTCGGTTCCCACAGTTTGGCGCTAGAAGGAGGGGGATTTACGGATCAATATTTCTCGCAACCACATAACGCCCAATCAAACATGTCGGTTGAAAATCTCAATAACCAAAAATCCCACGACGACGCAAGCCGCAACAACGTTGACAACACTTCTGCGACCAACACTCCCACGGTTAACGCTGAGCCCAACACCACGGCAGCCGAGGAGATGAAGAAACTGATCTCCGCCTATGAAAAAAGGTCGAAGAGCAGGATAAGCTCATGGGATCTCTCGCTAAGCAGGTTGAAACCCTAAACTGTAAGAACCCGAGCTGCCATTCCTCGCGGGACCACTAGGATCCGGGGAAGAAGACTCGATTTTGTAACTCCTTTGGAACAATCTTAGAAGGCGCAGGAGAATCTGTCGGGAAAAAACCCAGACGAAATCACTCGTGCACCAGCACGGAAAAACCTAGGCGACCTACCACCATTGGAAGAGGACAAGGAAGAGAGAGAAATCAAACGAGTCAACGTTGACTCCAACAGGCAGTCCGAGCCTTCGGACCAAGACGTGGACGTACACCCACCAAGGACAAGGAGCCACACTCAGGAAGACCTGCTTGACAAAACCCATGACAGAGGAGGAAGAAAACATCTTCTGGGTTAGAGTAGGAGAATCAGGCTGAAGAGCATACTTGGAGAACTCGCAGCAAACGCTGACAGACTCGGAAAACCGCTGACGACGATTCTGAACTCGCAATCTTTGCAATGATCTCATGAAAACAGTCGCAGAAGTGGAAGCGTGAAATATCAGATTCACCATGCGACTAGCTCCGCACCGGAGATAGACCAGATGCTCGAGGAAGCTCGTAAATCCCCCTTCACGTCTCGTATCGTTAACACTAGAGTATCGGATCCTGGAAAGATTAAGATGCCAACGTAAACGGTGCGACTGATCCCAAAGTGCACTTACAAGCCTTTGAGATCAGGATGGAAGGGCCCAAATTTAGAGACAGCGAAAGAGACGCCGGCCAATGCCGCCTCTTTGTTGAAAATCTTGAGGGAGCCGCTCTCGAATGGTTCTCTCGCCTTAGGAAAAATTCCGTCAGAATCTTTCACCAACTTGCTTTGGAATTTCTCAAGCAGTACTCGATGTTATCAAACGAGAAACTTCCGACGTCGACCTATGGAGCTTATCTAAAAGGGAATACGAATCACTCCGTGACTTTTGTCAACCGGTTCAAGCTCGTTATGGCTAGAGTTAGCGGGATCAGCGACAAGGTGGACGTGGACGCGCTTCGAAAGACGCTCTAGCATAAATCAAAGTTAAGAAAATGGATCACCCTTGAAAATCCACGTACAATTCAGGGCGAGTTGCACAAGGACACCAGACTATATCATGATCGAAGAAGAGACCAAGCTTTTGTCGCAAAAGTACAAACCAAGAAGATTTTTTCGAGAGAATCAGCATTAGATCAAAAGTCGAGCTAGAAGAAAATGGCCCGCAAGAGGGAGAAGAAACATGGGGGCGCACAACTACACCATCAACTCCGGCTCGAAACAAGGCGAATCACGGGAAATGTGTGGACCCAAATTCTAATTATCAAGAAAGCGTCTTCTGTGACTTCTATCAAACTCGCGGCCATTCGACCGTCAATTGCAAGGTTCTCGGAGCAAGGCTAGCAGAAAAACTAATTGCAGGGGAACTCACCGGGGTAACAAGTCTTAAGGACCTCATTCACGAGTCTGATCATCCTCCGAAACCGACAAAACTCCCCAGACTGAGATCTCTTCAGGGACAAACACGGAAGGAATCAAGATGAGAAAGGCAACAACAACAATCGTCGCAGGATTAACATTATCATCGGAGGATCACAGTTCTACGGCGACAGGGTCTTGTCGATCAAGGCTTATCAGGGAAAAGCTGAAGCAAACAAAAATTGGCCGACCTTGTCCCCACCCTTTGAAGGCCAAATTAACACCATCACCCTTCGACGAAGAAGAAGCCGGCGGAATCGATCGACCCCACTGCGACCCGCTTGTCATCGATCTCATAATCAAAGATCTCGAGGTTGCTAGAGTCCTTGTCGATACAGGAAGCACAACTAATGTCATCTTCTGCAATACACTCAGGAGGATGAACATCAAACTGAAAGAGGTCATGCCAACGCCAAAACCATTAACCGGTTTCTCTGGCATAATCGAAATGACTCTCGGATCGATCAAGATCCTGGTCATGGTAAAAGAAGTAACGAAAATCGTCGATTTTGCGGTCGTCGATTTCCTTGCTATCTACAACGTTATCATGGGAACTCCCTAGCTAAATGCCATAGGCATCAAATTCCACTTACCACTTAGGCATCAAATTCCCAATCCAAACGGAACGGCCGCAATCTGGGGCAGCCAAAAACAGTCGCGACTCTGTTTCTTAGCCGAACACAAGCTAAGACAGATCAGGGATACTTCAATGGTTAAGCCAAAACGTGCAAAGACCACTCAGACACCGACTGAAAGCACCTCAGAGAAAATGATCCAAATTCATCATCCCAAGCAATGGTTCTGAACTAAGAAAATAAGAAGGTGTCCGGAGCCCGACGAAATAACCCAGCCGGAGTAGATAATCCCAGAAGAAGACGTTGAACCTGCCACAGTCCCTGCGACTAAGGTGGTCGCAACCAAAGCTGAGTAAAAAAACGCTCGCCGACAAAAACTGGACTACGAGATGGCTTGATCCTTGAAAGAGGTACGTAGGCAGCTCGTCTAATGACGAGTTCAGCTATCCCCCTCTCTAAAAAGGGGGGGGGGGTTGCGTATACGTATGCTCGTATACTCCCACATTTGAAAATATTTTCCTTGTACCCGATATTTTTTAAAAAACGTTTCCGATAATAAGAAAACGAAAATCTCGCAAAGTCTCTTTTTCAAATAAACACCTAGATTCATTCTGAACCATCCAAGTACAAACCAAACTTCTTCGGTCCGAACACTTCTTCATAAACATCTTTCGGTAGACAACCATCGACCAAAATTAGAGGCCCCACCCTCGAAGATATCGAACAGTAGTTCACACTCGAAATCATCCACTTGCACACCATATACTTCTGGAAAACAATGCGAGACGTTGCATAATCATTAATTTCTCTTGCACCTCACTCGTGGATTCGCCCCGACGAGTACATTAGCCATCTTAAACAAATGCACCCAACCTTTCTCACGAATGGTTCTTACACATCCGACTAGGATAATTGCGAACAAAAAATCCAAAATTTTGGTCAGCACTTCCAGGAGACTTAAACATTGTCCTTGGAGATATGATCGATTCCGACCATAAAAGTAATATAAGCTGAGAACATATCACAGACTTTAAAACGGTACATAATCAGGTTGAAATCGCAACACGCAAACGAAAGCCGATTAGTAATCGCAAAGCCTTAACAGAGAATAAACCTAGGTCTTGCCCTACACCCAGAACACTGGTCTCTAATGTTGTTTCGATAAAATTGTAGAAACGCTTAAGTCAGAAAATGGCCCGACGAGGTCTAAAGCTTGGCTAAAGGTCCACTCGAGATTTAATAAAAAATCAAGCCCAAACTTTGTGACAATTTATCTTTTATTTTGCAGGAAAGGATAAATGTTAAGTTCGAAGAGATTAATGTCAATATCGAAGGATAATGTTATGTTTCCGAAGATAATCATGAAGATCGAGGAAAAAAGAAATATTTCCACGAAGCGATAAATTCGACCAAGGCAGAAGGAGAAAAGCAAACCCCCTCTAGAGGGGTATATAAGGACTTCAGATGTGATGATGCAAAAGAAACACACAAAAATATCCACTCAGAGCAAACATAGCTTAACACTTAGAGCATTTTGGCAACTTTCTGTTTTTGTTTATCGAGCTGCGACTCAACTAGGGTTTTGCAGTCTTAGGTTATTATAACTAGGGATCTCACTGACAGCTCTCATAGCCTAGGCTCCTATCCTGTTGTAAACCCTCATACGCAAATTCAGAATAAGACATCTATTTTCTCTCTTTTGATTCTTATTTTTTTTATATATTTACTTCGTATTCTGATCGATTGGACAAAGCCCTGACGAAGTCACCCTCGCGCCTACACGGAAATATCTGGAAAACCTTCCTCCTATCGAAGAAGATAAAGAAGCAGGATAAATCGAACGTGCAACGTAGAATCTGGCAGTCAGTCCGAACCTACAGACGAAGACGCAGACATACATCCGCGCCGCACAAGAAGCCGAGCAGCTCAGGATGAAACCCAGTTGGACAACCTTGTGAACGAAGAGGAAGAAGCTATCTTCTAGAAAGAACAAGAAGATCTGGCCGAGGAGCAAACTCAGAGCACTCGCAGTAAATGCCGAAAAATCGGAAATCTGCTAGCAAGAGTTCTGAAATCCGCAATCTCCGCGATGATCTCATGAAAACAGTAGCCGAAGTCAGAGCACTGAAGTCCCAAATCCACCATACTGCTAGCACTGCACCGGAGATTGATCTACTTGTCGAAGAGTCTCGTATACACCCTTTACTACTCGTATCACCAAAACTAGGGTTTTTGATCCTGCCAGGATCATCCTGGGAAGGTCAAAGTAATGCCGTACGACGGAACTACTGATCCTAAGGCACACCTATTTGCTTTCCAGGTCGCGATGGGTAGAGCCAGATTCAGAGAAAATGAGAGAGACGCTGGTGAATGCCGCCTCTTCGTAGAGAACCTTCACGGAGCAGCGCTAAAATGGTTCTTCGCCTCAGGCGAAACTCTATCGGAATCTTCCGCAAGCTCGCCTCAGAATTCCTCAAACAATTCTCAATGTTCATAGATCGAGAAACCTTTGACGTGGACCTTTGGAGCCTGTCCCAGGGAGAGGACGAGACTCTCTGCGACTTCATAAAGCGGTTCAAAACCATCATGGCTAGAGTCAGCGGGATTAGCAACAAGGTCGCGATAGACGCACTTCAAAAACGATATGGTTCAAGTCGAAATTCAGGAAGTGGATACCTTAATAAAGGCGCGTACAATCCAAGACGCGCTTCAAAAAGCCACATATTACCTTATCATCGAAGAGGAGACGAGGGTTATGTCCCAAAAATGGAAGCCACCAAAGAATACGTCAAAGGATCCGGGGGTAAGATCAGAAATTAAAAAGAAAAAACCTCGCAACGATTGAAACACCCAATACGGAGATGAAGAAAAAAAAGGGAGCGTATAGCTACGCTATTAACTCCGGATCGGAGCAAGGACGGACGGAGGGTAATACCTGGACCCAAAATCCGAGCTACGACGAAATTGCTTCTGCAATTTTCACCAAACAAGGAGGCACTCGACCATTAACTGCAAAGTTCTCGGCGCAAGGTTGGCCGCCAAAACTGCTCTCCGGAGAACTCTCAGGAGTCTCCAGCGTGAAGGATCTCATCCGTGACTCAGATCGCCCCCTGAAAAATTACAAGACTCCTCAAAAGGAAAGACATTCCCAAGGGGACCAATCGGGGGAAAAGCAAGGAAGAAAGCAGCATGATAAGGGCAACTACAGCAACCGTCGCAGGGCAAAACATGATCATTGGCGGATCACAATTCTGCAGCGACACCGTCTCGGCCATCAGAGCTTATCAGCACAAAGTCGAGACAAGCGCAAATTTGACTATCTGGCCCACGATTAATAACACTCCGAAAGAAGTAATCACGTTCGACGAAGAAGAAGTCGGAGGAATCGATCAGCCGCACTGCGACCCACTCGTAATTGATCTCGTCATAAGAGATCTAGAGGTCGCTAGGGTTCTCATTTACACTGGAAGCACAGTCAACGTCATCTTTCGTGACACTCTTAACCGGATAAACATTGAGTTAGGAGAAGTCGTACCATCACCCAAGCCGCTAACCGCTTTCTCTGGTATAACATCAATGACCCTCGGATCTATCAAATTACCCGTGGCAGCAAAAGAAGTCACGGTCGTTGACCATCCAGCCATATACAACGTGATCATGGGCACGCTTTGGGTAAACGCCATGAAGGCAGTCCCATCAATTTACCACTTAGGAATGAAGTTCCCAACTCACAACGGGATTGCCGTAATTTGGGGCTGCCAGAAGCAGCCGAGACTCTGTTTCCTGGCCAAACACAAGTTAAGACAAATCACGAACACCGCAATGAAAAATTCCAAAAAGCCCGAGGAGAGCCCATGCGTCAGCTGAAAGTACTTAGGGTAAAGACGACCCTGAATCGTCGATTCTAGCAACCGCCAGCGAATGACCAGCTTTAGTGCCCGACACGCCCATCCAAACAGAGAAGACGAATCCAACAGATACGTCGACTCAGCAACTGACGCAGTCGACACAAACACAACGGCCGAGTAAACAAACTCGCCCAAACAAACAAAACTACGAGATGGCTTGATCCTCAAGAGGTACGTTGGCAGCTTGTTAAAGACGAGTTCAGCTATCCCCATCTCTAAAAAAGGGGGGGGGGGGAGTGGGTACATATAAGAACACTCGTATATTCCCACATTCGTAAATATTTTTTATTTTCAATTTTTTGTACCCTAGATTTTCAAAAATTTCTCGATAATAAAGACTTCTTTATAGATTCGTAAATTGTCTATCATCCCGCAAAGAAACGCTACGTCGTACATCCTTACACTAGCAAAACGATTATCGCGCCATCCAGAAAAGGAAACTCGCGAAAAATCATTCTACCTCAAAACGAGTCAACTCTACACCATCATATCTCGGTCGAATCATCAATTCCCGATCAAAGCACGGAATTCTGGTTCCATACGCTCAAAACGTTATTTACGCAAGGTGAGTTTTTCGAAAAAAACAGGTGAGACGTCGCATTAAATTTCAAGAACACACCCCCAATCCATTCGCAACTACGAAACACTCGGCAATTGGCCCAGCCGAGCACCCTAGCCGTCTTAAACAAACACACCCCAGGTCCGTCCTCAGGACAGATCCTCTCACATCTGACTAGGATAAACATCACGCTATAGAAAAAATTCGAAATTTTGGTCATCACTTTTGGGAGACTTAAAAATTCTCCCCGAAGAGATGCTCGACTCGGACCAGACAAGTCGTATAAGCCGAGAACCTATCGCGGTCTTTAAATCGGAACAGAGTAAGGTTGAAATCAAAACATGCAAACGAAATCCGATTAGTCATCAAAAAGCCTCAAACCGAAGTAAACCTAGGTCTTGCCCTAAACCCAGCACACTGGTCTTTAACGTCTCAAGACATGATATCGAAAAGATACGAGATCCTAAAAGCATGTCTCTTCGTCTGTATCTAAACGTTCCCGGAACTTTGAAAATCCTCGAACATCTTGCACGAACAACGAACAGGGTGATCCACAAAAAAGAAGAGGTTGAGATGACAACTCGAGTTTTCTTTCTACACTAGACAAAGTCCAAATATCTAAAAAACACCCCTTCATCATAAACAAGTGGCGCAGCATATCAACGGTAACTCAGCTCAAATCTAGGGATTTAGGTTTAAATCTCTAGAGACCTGACTTCTTGAGTTGATGAACTTAATCAAAATCAACACAAGGCTCTTGAATTGATGACATGATCGAATCAAAGCAAGGAATTAGAGAAAACTCTAGGTTTTATTAATCAAATTTTGAATCTTAAAAGCCAACAAACAATCCTTTATATAGGATTTAAGAGACGGTTTATTAATAACCTAAGCCTATTTAAAATAGAAAAATCTAAATTAAAGGAAATCAAACTTAGAAAAGGAAATATAACAAAAACCGAAAATTAGAAGAGTTGCTTGGCGGTAAAGCTATCATGATGCTGCATCAGGTCACCCGGGGTGAGAAAGATTCGCCCTCGAATCGTGGATGGGGTCAGGAGGAACATAACGAGATAAGTACTTCACGTTAAACACATCAGACGTTGTAACATCAGATGGTAACTGGAGGCGGTAGGCGTTGTCATTGATGCGTTCCAGAACTTGAAGGGGACCAATCTTCTTAGCTTTAAGCTTGTTGTAGACATGTGCTGGCAACCTGTCTTTCGTGAGAAATGCCCAAAAAAGATCACTGACTTCGAACACAAGACGCCTACGAAGAAATCTGCTGCAGCTTTATACTTTGATGCCGAGGTTTCTAGATTCGTGACTACTTGTTCATGAACCCGAAGTAGATCATCAATAAAATCATCAGCCTCGCCATGAAGACGTACACGATCAGGAAGAGTCGCAAGGTAAAGTGGGCCTTGTGGACAATAGCGTAAATAACTTGGAATGGACTAAACCCAGAGCTACGGTTGACTGCACGATTGTGGGAAAACTCAGCCTGAGGAAGTTTAGGAATCCCATGATTCTATAGATTCGCCAACTAAACAACGAAGTAAGTTTCCCAAAGAACGATTAGTAACTTCAGTTTGGACCATCGGTTTGAGGATGATAAGCCGAACTCATATCAAGAGTAGTTCCAAGCATCTTCCACAGAGATCGCCAAAAATGACCCAAGAAACGAGGAATCACGATCCGACACAATTTATGTTGGGAGACCATGTAGACGGTATATCTCGCGAAAGAAATGTGTAGCCACCTGGCAGAGCATCAGTGGTTTTTTTACAAGGGATGAAGTGAATCATCTTGGAAAAACGATCCACCACCACAAAAATTAAATCAAAGCCCCTCTGAGTACGAGGAAGTCCCATGACGAAGTCCATACTAATGTCTGTCCATGGCTGAGTAGGAATGGGCAAAGGCAAATAGAGACCGGCGTTGGTAGCGTGACCCTTTGATTTCTGACATATAACACAATGTTCTACGTAACGCTCGACGTCACGGCGTAAAGATGGCCCAAAATAAGAGCCTGCAATGAGGTGCAATGTTCTATCACGTCCAAGATGACCCTCATTATGTATTTCAGAGATAAGCTGAAGGCGAAGACTAGTATCTGGAATGCACAAGCGATCCCCGCGAAAAAGGAAACCATCGTGAAGTGTATAATCTCGCGACAGACCAGACTGAACCTCAGCCATAAACTCGCCCAAAGTAAATATCAGAAGCGTAAAGATCTGCAAAAGTTCCCAAACCCGGAACAGAGACATGAAGAACAGACAACAAGTTATGCCGACGACTCAAGGCATCCGCCGCGCGGTTAGAAAGACCCGACGTGTGCTTGATAACAAAAATGAATTGTTGTAGGTAGGCAACCCACGCAGCATGTCTTGCTGAGACTTTATCTTGGCTGCTAAGATGCTTAAGTGCATCATGATCTGTAAACAGAACAAACTCCTTATGAAAAAGGTAATGCGCCAATGCTTGATAGATTGTACTACTGCATAGAACTCAATGTCATAAGTACTATAGCGCATGCGAGCACCACTGATCTTCTCACTGAAAAATGCAATAGGACGACCCTTCTGACTAAGAACCGCACCAATCCCAGATTTCGAAGCACCACAGTGAAGTTCAAAAACCTGAGAAAAATCTGGAAGAGCGAGAATTGGAGCAGAACTGAGTTTTGTCTTGATCGTCTCAAAGGCATCAGCCGCTGCGTGTGTCCAAACGAACTGTCCCTCACGACGGATACAATCCGTTAATGGCGCCATTAAACTGCTGAACTGTGGGACGAAACGATGATAAAAAGATGCTAGACCATGAAAGCTACGAGTCTCGGTTAACGTAGACGGAGTTGGCCACATTTTAATAGCCTCCACTTTACTAGGATCTACAGCCAACCCACTTGCAGAGACGATATACCCAAGGAAGTGAACCTGAGAAGAACCAAACTCGCACTTCTTTTTGGTGGCAAACAACTGATCTCGACGGGAGAACAAGAAGTACCTCGCGTAAATGGACAAGATGGTCGGCCATAGTCATGCTGAAGATGAGAATATCATCAAATAGACAACGACAAAATTTCCTATAAAAGGACGCAGTGCCTGGTTCATGACACGCATAAACACGCTAGGCGCATTCGATAATCCAAAGGGCATAACAAACCACTCAAAAAGCCCTTCTCTAGTTTTACAAGCTGTCTTCCACTCATCTCCTGGGCGAATCCGTATTTGGTGGTAACCACTTTTAAGATCGAGTTTTGAGAATATGGAAGCAGTACCAATTTGATCCAACAAATCATCAAGGCGCGGTATTGGAAATCTGTAACGGACTGTTATTTTATTAATAGCGCGACTGTCGACGCACATTCGCCATGAACCATCTTTCTTTGGAATTAACAACGCGGGAACTGCACAAGGTCTTAGACTTTCCCGTAAGAAGCCTTTGATGACGAGTTCTTCCACCTGTCGTCGTAACTCCTCATGCTCAGTAGGACTCATGCGGTAATGAGCTCTGTTCGGAAGGACTGCATCGGGAACTAAATCAATGTGATGTTGAATATCACGGAGAGGAGGAAGTCCTGGAGGCAAGTCATCAGGGAAGACATCGCGAAATTCTTCAATTAATGCTGTAAATGCAGTAGGAATTGTCGGAAGTGTTATCGCTGGAACCGATGTGAGAAGAATGAACATAAAACCCTCTTCTCGAAACAAAACTTCAAACGGTTTACGGCGAAGAATCAACACGGGAGATGGAGATGGTAAACTTTGTCGTTCTGGTAAAGATGGCTGGAGAGTAAAATTGCGGTTGTTGAAGCGAAACTATATGTATTGAGGTAGCCATCATGATGAGTGCGACGATCAGACATCCACGGGCGTCCAAGAAGCATATGGCACGCATCCATGGGAGCAACATCACAATGTACTTTGTCTTTATAAGTATCACCAATAGAAAAGAAACGAACGTGCGATGAGTGATTTGCACGTCTGTCGTTTTATCCAGCCACACAAGTTTGTACGGGTAAGGGTGACGTTCCGTAGGAAGATTGAGTTTAACCACAACATCCTTGGCTATCACGTTTTCACTACTGCCGGAGTCAATAATGAACTTACAGACCTTCCCTCCAATGGTGCATTTAGAATGAAATAAATTATTGCGTTGAGGATTCTCGTCGTTACCACGAGGTGCAAGACAAACTCGACGAACCATTAATGATGTACCAGTATCTGCGGTGAGAACTTCAGCCTCATCGTCGGTGTTGACGACATCCTCATCGTATACAACTTCGACGTCATTACCTGATGTGTCAAGAAGAAGGACCCACGACGGTTCCGTGTAGGACAGTTAGATTGACGATGACCAATTTCTCCGCAGGAAAAACATCGAAGAGAGCTTGGTCTGTTTTGACGATTATCGAGCGGTACAATAGCTGTCTCTATTTTAGCTGGAGTTGTATCATTACTTGTGGTTGCAGTAGTGTGGAGTGGAGTGGTACAAGAAGGACGAGAAGACGTCCACGACAAATTACCACTTTTGTTTTGCGCCTCAATAGTGATTGCTTGTTGATTGGGCTTCTGCCAATGTGAGTGGGTTAAACAAGGTATTGCTATGCCCTGTCACCCATGCTATTTGACTGCCCCCCAACCTGAATGAAAAGTAGCTCACAAGTTAGCACGAACGTTCAGAATCCTGATGCACTAAGCATACCATCTTTGACAAAGATAACTCCAATATTTGGGATATGAGTCAAAAAAAATATATCCCTCAAAACAATGTGTAGATTATTCTGCAACAGAACGCGAGCCTCTAACCCTTGCCTAATCAAAATTATATAGTATACAGTTTTTTGCAACATGGATCAATGATTTCCTCTAATATATACAGGAATGTTATAGCGAAAAATTTCTATGTTGATGTTTGTGATAACAATTTTTTCTAACCACCATCTACATTATATAAGTATGAAAAAACTTTTTCACCGACTGAACCATTGTTTTCAATTCTCAAGTTGTAAATCCTAATGAGATCAAGAAAGAACATTCATTATAAAGGTCCCCTAACTTAACAATGACTAACCACTACTCATAGAAATGACTACCCATTCTCAAACTATGACCAACAGCAAACGCCAAAATAAGATGCCTTGGTTAAACGTGTCAAACCTCTATATCATCGAGCTACTATTCCGTATCATCAGTAAAATGAATGCAAAATACACGCAGTATCTAAACACACAGAGTATTATCTTTTACCAATAGCCTATTCTATTAAATATCTAGTCTGGGATTATTAACTCTCTCTACACACGTAAAATATTGAGTTTTTCAGTAAATGTGTAAACTCTGAAGTTTATTCTCTTTTAGTTACAATGTTTAACTAAATCTCTCATTACACTAGCGTTCTATCATTAATCATTATCTTAACTCCTAGAGAAAGAAATTTATTCCATTCGAACTCAGGGGTTAATCAATCTTTAAACCATACATTCTGCCACATATCTAAAAATCATTAATACATGTTCATAATAATTTATAATATAACAAAGTCACAATTGACACTAATTTAGAGACGTCAGACAGTTAATATAGACCAACTTATAAAAATAATTGAGTTCCCCTAGACAAAATATGGATTGACAACAAAGGTTTCAACCCTCTTTGACATTGCATCCATGTCATTCTCATTACATCAACCGCTACAACAATACGACTTGAAAACTCTTCAATGTCATTATCTTATTCTCTGGTACAAAATTCTATCTCTCATATCGAATTTGTCTTTAGATTGATAGTGCCTTCAAACGAATGCAAAATATATTTGAGTTTTCATAAATTACTATATAACTGAATTTTATTCCTTTAGTTGTTGTTTAAATTTTCTAACCACATTCTAAAAGTTATATTAATGTATGCAAAAAAAAGATTATTCATGTTCGTTAACGCATTACAGAGAACATCCTTTCTGTTATCTTAACATTTCAATTTAATAAAACTTCATATAATAACCTAAATAAAAATGAGCTATGACACTATGAAATGATTATATTCTCGCAGTAGAGTTAGACTCGGAGTAGCACACAATAGTCAGCAGAGACCTCTGTTGAAGACTACTCATCACCATATCATACATGATGCTACTATGCATTAAAATATATGGCAGTGATCTACTATTGTGTATTTCGTACAAATTCGTCGTGAAATAAACTGTTATTAACTCCGAACCCAGAAACGACCTATCGAGGCTCATACAAATATTATATTGCTCTAGCCATCGTATCTGGAGAGTGTAATATATTTTTATGCTTCGAACTGTCTATTCGTTTTTGTAATGTTGAAAAATCTCTAATCTAACTTAGTACAATCATCTCGTTATATTAACGTATGAAAGAAGATTATCCCATGACCAACCTGGCGCCCCAGTGACTCGAACATCGTCGTTTAGTGTGGCTGTTATAACAATTTATAATATAAATAAAAAGTGTAATGTCAGAACACAAATCTATAGTCAACACTTCAAGCTAGACACCACCACTAATATTAATATTCCCTGAAGTATAGTTTTAAATATACTATCAGTAACAACACAAGGTTCAAACTTCATCATCATTCCCCAGACTGTGAGTGATGATAGGTATGGCAGAGAGTCATATACTTCACACAGAGCACAAAGGCTCTTGAAATTGATGACATGATCGAATCAAAGCGCAAAGGAAATGCACTAGAGATAAAAACACTCTATAAGTGCACTTAATATATTATCATAATATTCTTAAATTCTTACCAAATATTAGTAGTTAACCCCCTCACGACAAAAATAATCGCATGTTTTTTATATGTAATATTACTTAATAGACGGTTTATATATCTGAATTATATTTAACCTCTAGGCCTCTTTATTATATATGA
This sequence comes from Moricandia arvensis, assembly GCA_905132765.1. Lineage (NCBI taxonomy): Eukaryota > Viridiplantae > Streptophyta > Magnoliopsida > Brassicales > Brassicaceae > Moricandia > Moricandia arvensis. The sequence continues at coordinate 25,196 of CAJHQP010007325.1, forward strand.
AAATCTAGTTATTCAAAGAACATTCAAACACCACATTCTAATATTATGAAAATAGAATTAAATAGTTATAGACAAAACTAAAACCTCGAGTATAGAATATATATGGAGAGACATGTTCTTTTCTTTTCTTTTGTTAATCAAAATACAATTATTCTAAGAATAGACATAAGCCTCATTTATACAAAACCTAAAACAAACTGAAAGTCAACCATAAACGTCACGTATAGAAATATACAATAATTCATCTGAGATTGCAATCGAAGACAACAAAGGTTCCCAAACACTCTCCAACTTCGGCCAGACAAGTTCGTACATTGACCATCATCCACGACCACATTCGTCCGCAAATATCGATAAAACATCTATATGAACTATAGAACAACAGCTCATGCATTAAAACAAAGATAGATTAAAGCATAATGTAGCATCGTATATCTATCTATATCTCTCTGAATTTTTAAAAAAACTGTATACTATCAGAGAATTAGCAAACACTTTTCCGGTCCATACTATACGACAAACTGTACTGATTTTTCCTGTAAATGTTTCTTAACTCTGAAGTCACTCTTTTTAATTATCTATTAAAAATCTTCTATTGACATACTCTATCGTGTGTACTATGTGTGCCGGTCGTCTAATTACCTCGACCTTTAGTTTCATCATGTATTAGAAAGACACTTTTTCCACTGCGTATTATCCTCATGAACATCGTCTCTAATTTTAACAATTAAATAAATAAAAAATTATGATGACTCATAATAATCAAACATGGCAACTATGATCTCACCTATGAAAGAACACTATATACATCTCTAGACAAGAAATAGGATGACAACAAACCTATTCAGACCCCTTCCATACATCTCCATCCATCCCTTCGCTGAGGTATAGTCGTCAAAGTCACGCATATGCAACTACTACTCTGAAATCATACGTACAATAACGTTCATATTTCTTTAAGAACTTTTTATCAAAACTAGGTTAACCCTACAAAGGACAAATTGCATTTACTGGTTTCACATGAAAACCATTCTCATGAGTACATCAACTGTAGAATTTTGATATTATAGTTTCACGATGTGCTCTCTAAAATTGTCACTCTCTAACACATATCATACCAATTTTTTAATAATTGTATGACACCAAAAACTCTGTATAGCCTATAACCTCTCACCGTATCTTGACATATCGTGTTATCTATACTTCCCTGTAACCAAATATTTATATTTATAAATATACCTATCAATATTATATTTAATCCATGACAATATAAATACTAACCACTATCGAAACTATATGAACTATTCTCGGCCCATATAGATTATTCTCTCACAATGAACAAATACAATATGTCACTACCTCTTCTTTAAGCCCTTATATCAACCCACATTCCTATATCAGTAAATATGCAATATGCACTAAAAAAGAGTATTATCCTTTTTTTTAAATTATCTCAAGAAAAATACCACTGTTGCTTGTCTTCTATGAACCCTCTACACAAAAACTAAATTCGAGAGAGCGTTCATTCTCCTCCAGGAGTAAATGTGTTAAACTTGAAGGTTGATTGCTCTTTAAATTGTTTAAATTTTCTAATCTACGGTTCTATCCAATTCCTGCGAATGTGTAATATAGTACTCACGACTTCGTATGTCTCGCATGTTAACGACTGACCATACGGGCTTTGGGCGCTTTGCCAGCGCCCTCGACGAACAGTCGCCTCGTGTACATGATTCATAATAACACGATCTTCAAATTAAAAGAAAAAAATATTTAATAAGTCAGCCAGAAACACTGATAAATCTCTGATTCCCTAGATAAATATGTGACAACTCAACAAAGGTTTTATCAACAGAGCTCATGAATAATCGAACTTCCATCATGCAGCTTCAAAACGATAATACAACAATTACACAATAACAGAAAACGTTACACCCATCAATTCATTATAACACTCATCCTTTCTGAAATTGTCTTCTCGAAGAATTGAACTATGAGGTCTCATCTATTCCACCAATGCCTCTACCAAACCAAGGAATAATTTAGGAAGGGGTAGTTCTTTATAAATTCCAAGCGCTCGTCGGAAATAATTCGACGCCTATTACGTAATCCACATTAGTCCACCCTTGTCAGTCTCCATCTAGCGTTAGAATTTTACTAACTCTCACTATCATCTAATTTATATTGATGTATGCCAAAAAAGATTCATGTCGTCTCACAGTATATGAACTATTCCTTCTTCTATTTTGTCCTAACAATCTATTAATTTAATAAACCACACGTCTTCATACTGGTATATAACCACGTCAAATAAAATTCGCTCAACCTAACCACTATAAATATACATGATCATCTGATAGATGAACTCTAGCTAGAGAAGCACAATTCGTGTCGTCTTTTCTCTCTCGATAACCACGCACGAACCAAACCTCATAATCGAACATATCCCATTCCATGGACGTATCCTCATCAAAGTACCCTTACTGATCACACCTACTATGCATTAAAGAAAGAGTGCTAGTGATTCATATCTTTTTAGATATACACTTTCTAAAGAATAACGTTTGGAAGTGAACCCGCACTAGCATATCACGACTCCTACTAATATGTCGAGGTTTTTCAACGTGTCATGATTTCTTCCTAATAATACTAACGGCTGAATTCTATATTCTGCTCTTTTAGTTGTGAAAAAAAATTATTTTCTACACTACTGATATGATTCAGTCCATATATACTCACTTCCTGACTCTATGGAAAGAATAGGTTGAAACTAATGAACTTTAAGTCCCATCGAGAAAAATATAAGACTATTAACAAACATATCAAAATCTAAAACCCACCGAAAGCGTAGAAATGTGTATAAAACAATGTAATATATAAAAAAAAGATTTATAGTATAAATGCTAAGTCAGAAATACTAGACCACTAGTGACAATCTACCACTATGCAGCCTTATCAATAAGAAATAAACCTACTATATCACAAAGTTCCAAAACTTCTTTTGATCATCATTCCCCCATTAATGGTCTAGTTCACCAGAGAATATGCAACATGCACAATAAGACCGAATATTCCTCTTAAAGACAACGCATCATATTCTCTTGAACTAGTTTGTATCTGACCAAAAAATTTTGCTTTCTACGCCGATTTAAACCTTCTAGCGATAAGTGATTTGCGACTATCTATTTATTCACGTTGGAAATTCTCTACATTTAATACGTCCTGATTTACACCTCGTTTTCTGTTGTTCATTTTCTAACCACATCTAAATTGTATTAATGTATGAAACTTTTTCATTGACATGGCATTGTTTCTTTTTTTTTAACATATAAATAATAAAACTTCATTTATAACCCAAAATAAATGACTAACCACTATGAATATAACTTCTATAGAGATCGAAGACAACAAAGGTGCCCCAACACCTCTGTTGCACCACCATCCTATCATTAACTTAGCATATGATGCAAAACTAATTTAGCTACTAAAACGAAAGTTTTACTATCATATTTTGGAATTTCTGTACTAAAGAGAAGCTGTGTGTATAATAAAACCCCTATAGACGAAAAATTACTTAGATTTCCTGTAAATGTTCTTAACTCTGAGAGTGTTTATTCTTGTTATTCTAATTGTTTGAAAAATTTCTAGATACTTTTTCATCATCGCGCTATATATCTTACATATGTATATGAGCTGCGAGCGAACACGAGCATCTTTTACATACTGGCATACAAAATATCAGCTCTTATAAAGATCCTTAACCAAATAGATATTATTAAAATTATTAAAAAATTCCATATATGAACTATTTATACTAATCAAAGACTAACACTATGAAATCTACAATTCTTCACAAGTGCGACATAATATAAACCTACACAACAAAGGATTCAAACTCTATCTAAACCATATACCATTGGCATTACCCCATAGCCAATCATTCAACGTTATACACAGCTGATGAAAACATAATCTCATACTCTATGAAAAAATAGTGAGTTACAATATCTTTTTATAAAAACCTTCCTTCAACTTTCCCATCTTGTTAAATACTAAAAAACCCCCTACAAAATAAATACGATTTTTTTATGGTCACGTTAAAGCAATGTCTCCCTACTACTAGCTAGTAATTTTATACTCCTAATTGCTATATGTGTGTGAGCTATCTTTATAGTTTTGTTACACTTAACCCACCATCTACAATTTTAATAAGATGCTAAAGAGACAATTATCAGCAACCCGTGCAACGCATAAAGCCACCTATGTTCTTACCTGTTTGACATTTTATTGTTAGATAAATTACTATCTCCAACCTATAACGCGTCAAACATGAAAATCGCCACTCAGACCACTTCATCTGAGAAAATCAATACATTCTCTAATTGAGAATTATGAGACCAAAAAATAGTTATGCAACACCCTGCTATAATCCTAGACCTCTATCATCCTATACTTCATTACAGAATGTCAATATGCATTATAAAATACTAATCCACGGATCAATCTTTTTAATTAACAATATCTATCTGAAAAGAACTGGTTAACCCTACGAAAATATTGAAGTATTCTCAGTATGTAAACTAGTTAAACCTTGCGTGAAATTGTAAAATCCTCCTATCAAGTTTAGATACTTTAAAATTTCAGCTAACTCACTTCTATCTTTACACCAAAAAACGAGATAGGAAAGAGATATTATTAACATAATCTGTTACTTGGATTCTTAATAAAACTTTGTGGATTATACAAAATATAAGAGTTTGAAAACCACCCCCACATATTACTTATAGAAAAAGGGTTAACTTTCTCACCTCCAGGCCTCAGACGTTGGATTCCGCTAATTCATCCAATATGCTAAAAATTCCCTCGCAAGAACTTGCACAGTTCAAACGAGCTGCAGCGAGCTAAACGTTGGGGTCAAAATCATTACGACGGAATCGACGTCAAAAACCTACGGAGAACGTTGTTGGTTAAAAATGTTCTCAAATCAGCATCTAAAATCGTGTTTTATACATGCAGTCTCGAAATCAACTAAGCACAAGTCTCTCGCCAAAACTCGAAAAAAAAAACCGAACCGACAATTCACACGTAATTGAGTTGACAAGGCAATAGCCATACGGCCGGCAATTGACTGTCATAACTCGCCATATGCGGCGAGTTTGATGCAGACATGACCAATCGCCCTACAGGTGAGTTGATAGGCCACGACACGGCCCAACTCACCCGTATGCGAGCTGGACAAGGCCAACTCGTCAAACATGAGAGTTAGACAACGAGCAATAAGACCCGTTAGTTCGCCAAGTCGAGTCAAATCAATCCAGTTCCATCTACTCGCTTAAATTCTTCATCATACTGATCGAACTTATCTTTGCTCCGTCTCAATCGGATTACATTGGAAAACATAACATCGTCCTTGTAACTCTAGAATTTATAAAACATTATTAAATTAAAAAAAAAATAGTAAAATAATAATAAAACCTATTTTCCTTCGAAATGTCAGCAGAAAGGACAATCGGAACTATGATCAAATCTGATCGTTATCACACAGAGAAATGATAACGGTTTAACCATAAAGTACAACAACAAGAGGTATCGATCACCCTCACTTTTCATACTATGACCAATCATCACCATGTCCAGAATTCCATCGTACGGACGATACACCAATACATTGAAAAAGCCAATCAATGTTTGTCTATATTCTTTGAAAATAAAATTCTCTAGACAAAAACACTATATATCTAGAGATATACGAGTGCCTCACCCGGAACACCATAATGAGTTCTTATCACACGTCGCAAAGACCACTACTATCATCTAACACTGATTAAATTTATCAAAATCATCTATGCACGGCCTATATTACTAAATGTTTTATCTGGAGACTCTACATATCTATGCAAAGATAAAGTATTGGATGTATTATATAGCAATAGATATAAAATCTCGACACGAGAATTAATGCTTATATAATCGTACAAAGTATAAATTGTTAGTTTCTCAAAGATAACATGATCGTGGAAAAAGAAATATTTTCACGAAGCGATAATTCGATAACACATGCGATTTCATAGTGTTGATGTAAAACCAATATATCTCGCTACAAGAGAGAGCTATCAGTACTATAACCTAAATTATAAATGATGAACTACACCCCTATCGAAATATAATATCTCCAGATATGCACATAGCAGACAACAAAAAAGATGACACAAAGCCAAATATTCCTCACTCAGAGAGAAATCACAAATCACATATATCATATACATGACTTGCTTACATGACCACTTTAATAAAGCAATATATTAGAAACTTTGATTATTTTTTAAATTATCTTCTAAAAAGAGACTTTGATTACCACCCTACCTCATAACTATTTAATGTCATGCGTATTTTCTCTGTAATATTTTTATATGCTTCTATAATTAGAACTAGGATATCTTGCTCTCTTTAATTGATCTATTTTTCTATATATAATCCAGGGTCCTATTCCTGTTGTAAATCTAACGAACCCTATAATACTCTGATAATAATTATACGTATGATAAGATAATTTAACCATCATTCGTCGATACTTCTTCTATAACTCATTCTGTCCTTAGTGTTAAATACCTAATATACTATATTTATATTATATAATTAAAATTTATCATACTTAATAAATCTGTAAGTAACAGAGCGTAACCACTATTGAAATCTCTAATTCTTGCCGTTTAGAAAATAGAGACAACAAAGGTTTTTCAAACCTCTTTATCATCATCCTATGTCAGGTCACCGATCAAATATGCAATAAAATAAAGTCATTTTTTGAATTTTTTTACCAAATTTGTAGGTTAACCCCTACGAAAAATATGAGTTTTTTGTAAATTCTCTATATACTGAATTTTATCCTCTTAGTGTTGTTTCAATTTTCTAAACCACAATTGTATTAAATTGTATATTATGTATTGAATAAACCGTTTCAACCGTTAACATCGTGAGCAAATCTTATATCTTTTGTTGTTTTATTCACACCACTTATACACTTAATCCTGCAACAACTTAATACAAATGTAAATTCGATAACAACCTAGTAATAAAATGGAGCCGAAACCTACCTATGAAATATACTTCTCCCTAAAAAGAGTCACACAAACAACCAATCTTTCGTTCCACTACGCTACCTCCCCCTGTTTGGACCATCAAACCTAACTAATTTCTCTAGAAGTAAGGATGAAAATATTATACTCTTATATTAACAAATTACAAAACCAAGAGATTGATATTTTTGGAGAAGTTTTATCACGTTAAAAGAAAGCTGATGACGTATAGAGTAAGCCACCTTACACGAGAAAATACTTTGAGTTTTACTCTAGTATAACCTTCTCTAACGCTAAAAGTTTAGTTTCTGTTTTTTAATTGAGCATTATTATATAAATACACAAATTACAATATTCTATGTAGTTTCTATCTCTATGTTAATATATGAACAGAAAGAATTTTTACCTTTTCATAGCCTCAAAATTTACGGCGCCGAGATATCTTCTAACTGCACAACCAGCTAAACATCCCGCTCCTCCTAAGAGTCTCCTTATACCTAAAATTAACCTAATAAAATGAAAAATTATATCTAATTATAATCAGCAGGACAACCACTATGAAATCTCTATTCTCTAGACAATAGAGACCAACAAGTTTCAAC
>CAJHQP010007326.1:0-32869 GCA_905132765.1 Moricandia arvensis
ACCGCGAAGTCCCTATCCCTCTCGTTCATGTGCCCGGTGATACGCCCTTAACTGAAGGATCACTCTGAAATTGGTAAGGGATATGATCTCAGACGGATCGAATGAGAAATGATGGATTGAAGGGTCGCACAACAGTTGCGGAAGGTTGTTGATATTCCCAACTCCAGTTGCTGCTTGATGTGACGCACAAGTCCAGCAAAAAGGAGAAATGGATGGATCGAAGGGTCGCACAGTAGATGCGGAAGGCTGCTGATATTCCCAACTCAATGTCCTAGGATATGACGCACCTAGACGACAAAGAGGATGATTCCCTTGATATGACGCACCAGGACGAATCGATAAGTTCCCGAAGGAACAAAACCGAGAAACACTCTCAAGATTCCAAAAATATAACTCACAACTTATTTTATTTCATTGATCAAATAGCCTTTATATAATAGGCAAAGAGTGCATGAAAGGTTGGAATACAAAAGGGCTAGTCAATCCTTGAAACTAGAAAACTAATAAACAAAGAAGACTTGACTAGAAGTTGGAAAGCTTGCACATTTTGACTCTTGATCTTCAAAATTCGTCACTCTTTTTGACCAGAAAATAAAGCAAGTATTTTGGCCCATTTTTGGACTTGTAACACCTCCAAAATGGGTTGGACCATACATATAATATATCCATTGGATATTTCATTGCCCTCTATGCCCAAAACTTCATATATCAGCCCAAGGTCGCATCATACTCCTCATCTTCAAAAAGATTTGTCCTCAAATCTTGCTTTCCGAAGAAAGAAAAAAATTTGAACACATTTTAGGGAAGTTGCTATCTTAGGAAAGTAGATATCTTAGGAAAGATGCCATTTTAGAAAAGTTGCTATTTTAGTAAAGTTTCCATTAATGGAAAATTTATTTCCTGAGACTCTAAGCCTAAGCAGTTGATTCTCTCATGTTGCAGCTGACCTCAGTTGACCATCTTCTGTTGATCATTCCAACCATTGGCTAAGGTGAGGGCTACTACGTTAATCTCGTGCTAGTTTAGTACTACTATTATGGAAAGTTTTCGAAACATGTTTTGTCTCTGTTATTCGAATTTGCATGAGAGTCTTGTTTGTTAATAATATTATGCTTGTTAAACCGCATATAGGATGTTAGAGGATTCAACGGTTGAGTGGATCACCCCTCTTCTTTTTCCCCCTTTTTAGGTGAGACTGACGATCAGGAGTGGTTATTTCGGGCTGATGCTTTTTGGGTGTTCTTTCCTTTCTTTTTCAGACTTATGGATTTATGCTATTATCCATATTCTCGAGTATTTATTTTATTGTTGGATTTGTGTTGTTGAGGGTGACGTTTGAGAATTTAATAAATGGAGGTTTTAGAGATTATTATTTATTTTATTATTTCAAAAAAACAGGTTTTACAAAGACCTCTTTGTTCTCTTTTGTCTTTACTAATTCATTGTTATATTGTTGTTCTCACTGTTTGGTCGCTTGACGTTTTTGGCTTAGTATAAATCTGGGACCTCTGGGAAAGTTAGGTTTATCTTGCCTTCCTAAATCGACGGAAATCGACAATGTGAATTTTGGTTTCCACAGAGATCATTGTTAATCGATGTATCTACATTAAGATCCGTGGGAGTAAGATTGTGATATTAGCCTTATATGTTGATGATATTTTTTCTTCTGCAAATGACATTGGTATGTTACATGATGTAAAGAAATATCTCTTTAAGAAATTCGAAATGAAAGATATGGGTGAGGCATCTTATGTGATCTAGATAGAAATCTTTCGAGATAAAAATCTTTCGAGATAGATCAAAGGAATTGTTAAGTTTGCCTTTGAAAAAATATATCAATAAGATCTTAGAGAGATACAGAATGGAAAAATGCTCTCTAGGATTCTGCCTGACTAACCCCTCTACTAATCTCATTTCTATAAATAAATGTGTCGGCTAAATTTTGGGAGTATCGATCAAAGGACACAAAGACGCTTACCGCAGTAAGTATTTGAACACACAGGTAATCTTCTCTGATCTCTTTCCTCTCTCTCCTCTCTTATATGATTCTTTTTAGTTTCTTTTTCTCTTTATATTTTTGATTTTTTTTCTTCTTCTTTTTTTCTTTTTCTTTTTCTTTTGACAAAGTCTAGGCGAATAATGGGGTCATATGAAACTTTTCTAACCCTCACTTCCAAAAATGTGTGATCATTCCTTTATGAATTAGAATAAATAGGTCACATGAAATTTTCCTACCCCTTTGCATCTTTCAGGAAATCATCTCAATCTTTTGTTTTCCAGATGCTGAAGAGAGATAAGAGAAGGGAACCATAAACACATAGACTTCTACCTTCTAGACTTGATGAATGAATCTGATCCAGTATATACCAAGCCCCAAAACAAGCAAGTTAAGTTTACTAAGGTTGGAAGTCAGCTTCAGTTCCTTTAGACTTTCTTAGCTAGCATGGATGTTATTGGCATGTGATGCACTTTGGTATTTCTATTCAGCACACCATGCAATTAATAACCTCAAACAATAGTGCTAGAGAATGGTTAAATAATAAGTAAAATTTGAAAAGGGTCATCATCCACTTCTTGACTTATAAAATTCTTAAAACACACAAAAATCTAAAGTTCCAAAAAGCACAATATCAGTAATACCTCTCCCAGACTTAAACAACATTGTCCCACGTGTAATACAGTCTAAGAATTGGTGGGAAATAAATCATAAGGACAAATTTCTACAAGGAAAGTCGGTATACCTGCTCACTGGTAGTGAGTGTCGATCAACACAATGAAGTGTCGATTGATTCTTGTGATGCTTCATTAATCGAAAGTGATCAAGTTTCGGTTGGTTCTCGGTGCATACTTGTCTTCCTCAGTTCTTTTTTAATAACCTGAAATAAATAAAACACAAAAATCAGTAATGAACGAAAATAAGACTAAATTAAAACTTACTAAATGGGTTTTCTCCTGTGAAGTGCTTGTTTATAGTCTTTAACTTGACGTTATCGAGGCTTTTGGATAGTATGGAGGTAATGGAACACTTGTTGGAAAACAAATATCCACATCTTTTTTGCTCTTCTCGAACCAAAGGCCTACAAAACTTTTCATGGCTTCTTCTCTTTGGTTTTGTGCTCTTGCTGTCTCTCAATGATATTTTGTGTGTAATCTACCTTCACATGCAGCTCTTCCATACGTTGATTCAACCTTGCAATACTGTTGTTGAGAAGAAAGTACATTGCATCAATGTTTCTGTAGAACTTATCATACATCCTCTCATGAGATGTAAAATGTCAGCTATAATCTTCTCATCTTGATCTCTCCTGTAAACCTCAGAAATTTCTGGCAGACGTGGAGCTGTAAAGTGGACTCCAGGCAACTAGAAACATCCATCATACTTTGCTAAACTCACATAGTAGCCTCCCTCACTATCTGCCATCTCAAGTATTGCTTCCATATCTTCCTTTGAAACATTGATGATCCTTCCATCCTTAGCATGTGCATTGTCATCTTCATCTCAGTAAACTTTATGCTCATACATTGCTACTACGTTGACTTTTATTTTAGGTGGAATGACAGCTTCAATGAAGAAAGTCTCTCAACAGTCTGGACTTGAGGAATGTCGACCGATAATGGTGGTTGGGTGTCGGTCGACGCTTTACCATCTTCTTTGCGCTCTGCACCAGAATCAGAATAACAAATTGCTGTGATCATGGATCATCTCATATCTCAATGTAGGGTGTGTTTCCTTTGACCATTTGAACATGTTTATATATATATATATATATATATATATATATATCAATCTCACTAATGACTGAGAGATACAACATGTTTGTCTTCATATCACAAATAGATCCTACAATAGCCATGAAGGCTCTTCCAAGTAATAGAGAAGAATCCTAGCCTATCTGAAAATCTTTGACGTGAAAATCTACTAGAATTAGTGTTTTGCTGATTTGTACCTGAAGATTTTTGACAATTCCTCCTGAATTCACCTTAGAGCAATTCACAAAGGTGAATGAATAGCTAGATGGTTCTATCTTCAGACTCAGCTGCTCAGCCATCACCCTGTCATAATACTGACTGAAGTACATGTATCCCAGAGTGCGTTAAGGTGGTTGTGACCTTCAATAATGCAGGGAACCACGAACTTCTCAGGATCACTATTTTTCTTCTTCAATGTAATCATATGCTTCATCTTTTTTGTGATCTGATATAAGAAACTCTCAATGTCCTTGTCTGTCTCTGCTCTCTCTGTAAACATCCATAGTCGGTGGGCCAATAAGCTTCATTGAATGGCATGTTCAGTGGAACCCTTAACATCTTCTTAGTGAAATTATCCAACTCTTTCTCATTAGCTTCTTTTCTTAGATGTTTACGAATCTTGTTCTTCTTTTTCTTAGAAACTTGTTTCTCAGTAGCCTGCTGAATGATCATAGATTCTGGTGAATCTTCATGATGCTGAGTGGTGTCCACTGCTGGCTTTGTTGATGTTTGAGACGAGTTTCTTCAAACTCGTAATATATATTAACAACATATATTAATAAATTCTACTGATAATATCATAAGTAGTTTTTTCTTATGTTTAGTTTATGATTTAAACTACTAATATTATAGCCAAGTTTTTTTATTCTAATCGGAAATATTGATGCAAATACAGATTATTACAACATTAATATCATAAATAGGTTTATCTTATATTTAGTTATGATTTTAATGGCTAATGTTATAGTCATGTGTTTCTGATTTTGATTGGAAATATTAATCTAAATAGAGATTATTACAACATTAATATCATAATTTGGTTTATCTTATATTAGTTTATAATTTTAATGGTTAATATTATAGTCAAGTTCTATGCTTTTTATTGAAAATATTGATCTTCATACAGTTATTATAATATTAAATATAAAATTAAAGTTAAAGCATTATTGAAATATTTTTCGTAAGCTATATTTTATACTTATGCAAAATATTTTATTTTTTTTAATATTAAATAATCATATTCCTAACTAAGATAAATTATTTTTATTTATATATGATTATTTTTAATTAATAAATCACAAATATGCAAAATAATAGTTTTAAACTAAAATAGTAAAAAAATATATAAACAAAAAATGAAAATTAATTAAACAATTTTTAAAAATACTGAAGCATAAAAAACTAGAATAAAATTAAATAATATAAAAATGAATTGACAAATATCAAACATAATATAAGTATAATTTAAGAGAATACAAAGATAATATTTTCAGTTTATTTTTTTTATTTTTCTCATGGTTCTAAAAATTTAAATTGTGGATATTATATGATGTTTACTCGATTTTGTTATTTTGTGATGTTTTTGAATTGTGACTGTTTATGATGATTTCAAAGCCATTGGAGTTCTTTTCATTACACAAATAATAAGTGTTTAATTATAAATCTAAATTTTCTAATTTGGGTATTACTATAAGAAGAAAGATTTCAATCCAAAATCTATATCCCATAAATAAAAATTTGCAACAAAAACATTATGATTTTCATATATTGATGACCTATATATTAAGGTTATATAATTTATAAATTTTAAATCCGCACAAGGTAAGGTGTGAGAGATTAGTTATAATTTTAAATAGCTTAACAAAAGCAGAAGCTGCTAGCTTACCTAACAAATTAACTAGGCGCAGTAGAAATCGGAGGGAAACAATTACATTTAGAGGCAGTTTCAAGTTTATTATTTCACTATAAGACAGTTTCCACTACTGACACACTTTTTCTCTTTTTCCAACACCTTTTTTTCTTTTCTCAGTGTATAAAAAACTATCGTTACCCTTTTCCTATTATCTCTAACTTATACCTAGCTAAAATACAAAAATTAAATTATGTGACTACAAATCAATTACTTTTTTAGCTACCTTATCTCTTAATTTTTTTTGTCTTTTTCGTACAATTTTTCTTCTGTAAAATAAATCATGTCGAGAAGAGAAAAAAAATAAAGATGAAAATGAATAACATGATAATTGAGTTCGAGTTTGGAGGTCCTTAGTTGGCCTTATATAGAACCAAACGGAAAAAATGAGGACATAGATGATGACGGCGTTGATGATGAAGATGGTGACGACAGTGAAGACAAAGACGACGATGACAAGGATGAACAAGGTGAAGGTGAGGTATGATTATGAGATAATAAGTTTGTATGGAATCATTAGCATCAACGTTTGGAATCCTCGACTCATCTTTCACCGAACTTGCCGTCTCACTAGCCAAAGCACCATGCTTCCACAAAGTTCTCGGTGGATGGAGAGATGGTTGGCCAATATCAGTTGATGCTCATCTACTCCAGTTTCCCTTACGCATCCGCTCTCCAATGGTTGTAACCATCAGAGAACTTGATGATGTCTCATTCCAGTGGAGTTTTGCACATCCAGATGTGACAAGCTAAAGATATCGGCTCGGGAATCTCCTAGAATAAAAATCGGCTCTCATATCGTAACCGCAGTTGGGAACGCTTCTGAAACGCCTAAATTGTAGGTTGCTAGGGTTAAAGGACAGGTTAATAATATAAACTTGCTACCCAAGAAAGCAGAGGAAACTGAACACTAAACCCCGCAGATGAGTGTGTCTACGCACAAGGAAGAGCATCTGAAGCAGCCAGAGAGAAAGATTTAAAAAAGTGTTCAAAATGCTAAATCATTCTATAGATTTCTCTATTTTATTGGTTGTTTTATTTCGGTCTGGTTATTCTTACCACTTCCAAGACCACCTTTAGTTTAAATAATAGAAAAAAGATTTACGTCAAAAAAAAAAAAGCAGGAGACCCAACATGACTGAAATTACTAAAAGGATGCCGTTTTGTGGTTACAGTTCGTATTTCTCTCCCCTGTTCAAATTAATATCGGTAGTCATATGAATATCTATAACTCAATTGTTATTTTTTTAAAGCCGTTACAGTTTGCATCATGATTACAAAATTTCACTTGCTCAAAGAAAAAAAAAAGATTACAAAGTAGCAGTAGACAGTCTGAAGATCTAACATATCTACCTACAAAAGGAGACATCAAGAAACGCTTTAATCTTGAGATAATGCATGAAGAGACATACAAAGAAGATGACTAAAATCCGAAACCCATCACACGGAGATATTGCAGAACTCGTTCACTGTTGTTGAGTAAGAGGATATATTACAGTCACAAAGACTAAGATGACGCAAATCAATTCGGTTCCGAAACCGCGCGTTATGATAGCAGCCGTCTTTGAAACGTTACTCGACCCGCCAAAATTGCCTTTGAGATAAAGCGTGATGAAGATTAGGGCTATTAATACGATCCCAAACACATGCTTACGTAGAAGTTGCAAAATTCGATGACTGTTTTCGTTGAAGAAGATCGCAGCAACAATGAGTAACAAGATGACGCAGATCCATCCAGTTCCTAAACCGCTCTGTCTAAAACCATCCGCCTTTGAAACGTTGTTCCAGCCGCAAAAATATCTTATCACACCGCAGCTAAACGAAACTGGCAAAAAACATATCTCAGCTAGTGTCATCTTTGATCTCTGTGTTTATGTGTTTTAGACAATACTAGTCTTGGCTACTCTATTTTATAGTGGGGTTTGATCCTTATTGGTTTTCCTTTTTTGTTAACTGGTTTTTCTCTATTTTCCTTTTTTCCTATATTTGTATTTTCCTTTTTTTTTCTTTACGACATTTCCTTTTTCTGGATAGGAAAATGAAAAATAGACACAGATAAATTATACGGCAAAGTAAAGAAAACATTTTTATTTTTTGCAAGCAAACGTATAAGGTCCTCAAGTATTTACAAGAACACACTCCATTCTCGAACCGATGAAACCGCTTCACATGCATCTCTAACCAAAATCTCCCTTTCCATAGCGTTTTCGCTATGTAAGTAGCATAATATGCTGAATATTATTGAAGCACACGATCGACAGTTTTTTGCATGGTGATGATTTTCAAACTCACTAGCTGGAAGATATTGAAGCTCCCATGTGAATAAAACCATGATTGTTCTTTGTCTTCATGACCTAAAACTAAATGCACATAGAATGTTCTACAAAGATGCGCCTTATGAAAGCTCTAGTATTATTTTATGGAGATTTGATGTATCTTTGCCGTATTTGGATTGAGCTTGTCGGGGATGAGCATGATGTCATAATTCAATCCAGATTTTTTGAAAGAGCAGAATGATGCTTTTTGTATTGTTGTAGGCTTGTAGCTTAAGAGTTTTACTACAGATTTGTAATTTTCTTTTATGTTGTAGATCACATGCAGGAGCGTGATGTGTAGAGAGGAGATCTCATACCGGAAATATGCATGGAATTTGATTAATATTTAGTAAATAAATGATTTGATTCATCCACTTATCACCAATTGGTTTTAGGTTTGAAACCCATGATAAATCTGAATTTATCATGATATCAGAGTAGACCCACACCATGACCCATTAATCCAGTTCGGACAGTGGTCGGATCATCCCACGAATTTATGGCCGAGAATGTTGGAGAGAAGATCTCATCACTATAAGAAATATGTACATTGTTAGCGCGAGAAATGTGATATAACAGATGTTTGATAGCGAATTCATAGATGCTATGGATGCGGCAGGCATCGTAGGTACCCTCTTTATGATAGCATTTTTTAAAATGCTAAGAAATGTGCAGATACGATAGCAATACTCGAATGCTCTTATTAACTTAACTATATCACTACTTTTTTGCTACAAATTGATTATATGTCTTTCTACAATAAAATATAATTAATTATAATTACAAATAAAATAATTGAAAATTAAAACTTGTTTTATTATTGAAAATAAAATAAATTTTATTTATAATTAAAATTAAAATTGGTTTACAAATTTTCCCTATTTTGGTTTACACTAAACCAAATTTAAAAAAAAACTAAAAAATAAATAAAAAGACTCCAGCCCCATGTTCTGTCTTCTCCAACATCTGGCTCTATCTTCTCTGTGACCTCCTCTTTGCATTCGGATCTGTTCTCTCCGCCTCAACTTCGAGCAAATAAAAATCCAAAGTAGCAGACTTTAACAGCTAAAAATCCCACTACAATCCAAAAATGTTAGGAGATGAAGAGAAGTAAAAAGAAGTGAGAGGAGGGGAAGAGAGACCTTGGTCTGTGGTAGTTCGACGATGGAACAGAAGAGAGACTTCCAGTCACCTCGTCTCGTTAAGCCTCTTGTGCATCCTCCAAATTCCTTTACCAAAAAACTAATCAAAATCAGATTCAAATGAGAGAAAGAGAGAGGGAAGATAATCAGAGAGAGAGAGAGAGAGAGAGAGAGAGAGAGATGGCGGATGGTGGTGGTGACGGATCTGAGAAGCAATGGTGGTGGTGATGGACGGTGAGAAAGATGCTAATGGTGGTGGTGGTGGTAGCGAGTGAATGATCGGTGGTGGTGGTGACGAGCGGGTGGAGAGATGGCGATGGTGGTGGTGGTGGTGAGGAGTTCAAACGTGAGGGATTGGAGGAGAAGGAAGCGTCACAGAGAGAGAGATATTTGTGTGTTAGAGCACCATTAACCCTAGCACCCCTAATGGGGTGCTTATTTTTTTTTTTTTTTTTTTTTTTTTGCTTTTCTGATTTTAAAAAAAAAAAAAAAAAAAAAAAAGATTTGCCCAATGATGGGCTGACACGTGGCGTGAATAGTGCAAGCACCCTTGATTAAGGTTGCTTAATTAGGCACTATAAGCAACCTTGCTTATGTTGGGAAGTGGGATTTTGTGGGAACCAAGGGCAAGAGCCCTTGGTTGAAGATGCTCTTAGGTTTTTTTTGTCGGCTTTATGTGTTATCCTTGTAGTATAGAAACTGACCAATAAGAAAGAAGTTAGAGGATAACCAAACAATGGATTTGTAACCCTTTGATTAAAATAATTGATAGATTTGTAACCCTTGGATTAAAACAATTGATGGTTAGTGATTTATTTTTGATGGTTAATGTATATTTATATTGAACTGTATTTTTTGATAAAATATTAAACTTGTATGTTTGATACAAAGTTTAAAAGTTTTAAATTTAGATCTTATAATTATAAAGAAAATTATGATTAAGAGTAAAGTTTAGATTTGTTGTTTAAGATTTGAGTGTTGGAATATGAGATTTATGGTATGATTTAAGATTTTGGATTAAAGAATAAAAATATTAGATTTGAATATTAGGTTTAAGATTTGTAGTTAAATTTTTAAAAATTTAGTTTTGAAGCTTATATTTAGAGTATTGTATGTATAGTAAAGTTAAGTGTATATGGAATATAAAGTTTTGAGTAAGGGAATTTTGGTTAAAGATACGATCTAAAAATAAAATTTTAAATTTTAAAATATAAGATTTGATGTTTAGATTTATGATCTGGGGTATAGGGTTTATGTTATAGTTTAGGGTTTCGAGTATAGTATTTGGGGTTTAAATTATGATTTGAAATCAAATTATGAATTTAAATTTAAAGATTGAGGATATATGTTTAGGAAATTATAAATTAAGAATAAGAAGATTAAATTAGAAGTTTAATTTTAAGTTTTGAAGTTATATTATGAAAAGATTAGAGTTTTAAGGGTAGTGTTTAGAGTTTAGGGTTTAAAACTATGTTTAAGGTTTAGGGGTTCAAATAATTTTTCTTAGCATTATAAAAATGCTATTATAACTCTTTCATAGTTTTACTAAGCCACTTAAATAATATATTTGGCACTTAAATCTAAATTCCCGCTAAGTATAGGCGAAACCGGTGATTTTATTTTTCCGCTCACTTAATTTTCAAAATAGCATTAGTTAAGTGTTATTTTAGTTTTTTTCTCTATCGTAGCGTTTATCTAATGCTATTATATAATACATAAATTTCTAAATTATCTACGATAGCAGTTCAGTAAAACGTGCTATAACAATGTGCTATCAATGTAGACTTTTTTGTAGTGCATATTCGAAATATGTAAGGGACTTGAGTAATATATAAAAGATTTGGGCCCGATTCCTTCGATATTGTTAGAAAATAAAAACATTGTCTCAGAGGGGTATGATGGATTCTGCGAGAATAATAGTTATGTGCACCATTATCTCGAGGGGGAGGGAGTGTTGGAGAAAAGATCTCATATTAAAAATATGTAAAGGAGCTCAGTAATATAAGGGACTTGAGTCAATTAACTTATCACCAATTGATTTTAAGTTGGAAACCCATAAAACTTATTATGATGAAAAAGTATTTCCTGAGACCGTCAAAGCTTTGAGTGCTAATGTTATTGAGAAACACTTTCCAATTCAAGTGTGCTGAGAGATCAGTTTAATTTATACAGCTTTAGAGTTCATCTTCTTTAACTGTGGGTGGTGGTTGTTTTGTACCGAGATGACTTGTGTTTCGGATTGAATAAGATATATCTGTGTTGGAGTCAGGTATGCAAAGGTCGGAACATGATCAGTCGTGCTAGGACTGGGACAGGAAAGGTTCTTGCTTTGGGATGGGTTTGTTATGCTTCGTGTTTATAGTATATCTAACGGTCATCTGAGATTAACTTCAAAATTTATCTTTGTAAAGTATAATACATCACTTTACAGAGATGACACATCTTATATATACAAAAAGCCTAGTGCATAAATCAGATTACTAAAGAGTAACTTTAACGTATAGAACCACTTGAGTTACTAAACATGTTAAATAAGCTTTGATAAATTTTGATTAAATCATTAATTATTATTCTTTTAAAAATCAAAGCAATGAGAAAAGGACAGTTGGAAATTGGCTATCATATGGAGTTCTCAAAAGTCCTATGCAGAAAACCTTTCTCAATTTCTCTTTCCTGTTTTGTTTTTTTTTTTCTTTATTTATATTCTCTAGAAACTGATTGACAACTCCTTGTTGGAGTTGCTAACAGCAGCAATACAGTTTTGTTTTGTCTTCATACAATTTATACAATGTTGGTATGTATTGAGCTTATATATTTTTTTCTAAGTGTTGTGTGGAATTCATATGGCGATCTAGCACGATAAATAATTTTAGATGCGTTATTAGGACTTCTTCTCGCTGATACCATATCGTCTGTAGCTCTTTCTCAATAGAAAAAGAAACATATGGTCTGTAGCTAGATTATTTGTTTTTCTTTTCAAAAAAATGTTAAATTTATTCAAATTAAAAAGGCATTTTTACAAACTAAATGCATCT
This sequence comes from Moricandia arvensis, assembly GCA_905132765.1. NCBI lineage: Eukaryota > Viridiplantae > Streptophyta > Magnoliopsida > Brassicales > Brassicaceae > Moricandia > Moricandia arvensis. The sequence goes on from CAJHQP010007326.1 coordinate 12,152, forward strand.
TTGATCTATCTTGTGTTCATAGTTCTGTTTTAAAAAAAAAACAGAAAATAAAGCTCTACTGATCTATTCTCGAGAGTCAAACTAAACCGACATAAAAAAAAAAAAAAAAAAAAAAAAAAAAAAACTAAACCGACATCGCTTGGATTAGTTGTTTTCCTCTCTTCGCTTGCAATGAACTGATTCTGTTTTTGACGCGCTTGTCAATGAATTTGATAATATACCTTGGAGGCTGAATGACTTTACTATGTCTCATCCCTTTCTTCTGAAGCCAAATAGTGTGAAGTACAACTTGAAAAGCATATCTCTGAAGAAACTGCTGCTAGATTATTTGTTCATACATAGAAAATGAAAGTTAGACCCTACTACATCAAATTCCAATGAAGAGAAACGATTCAAAGTTTTTTCCGTAACCGGTACGTGTTTTAAGGATTCCAAACTTTGCTGCATTAGGAGAAGAGGTAGTTACTATCTAATACAGTCTGATGAGTTAGTTGTTAAGGTAAACGAATTAATTTTCTGCCAATTTTAAATGCGTTGGTCTAGTATGTGACGTTCAAGTAGTGTGCTGTTTGCATGATGATATGGCTATGTTTGTTGCTTACATCAGTTCTACGATCCAGCCAAAATTAATTACATATAGGTAGTCTTTTTTTTTTTTGATTAAACATATAGGTAGACTAAGATCATGTAAGTACGCAACAAAGGACTATAATAGAAATAATAATGGAATGATGGATGTGAATATTATACTTTTTGTTATCAATGTGAATATAATAGTTGAGCAGCACTAAATTTGCATCTCTTATATATTAATTCTGGAGCATTACAACATGTTTTAATAGCTACGTGTCATCATTACAATGATTTTTAATATCTTTAAAAAATAAGTTGATTCAACTATACATATATTATAATTTTATTAAACTAACTATCAAATTAATTAATAGTGTATAAAAGAATATTATTCATTCTTTTATTTAATAAAATTTACGGAATTACCAAATATAGTTAACAAATATATAACAATTAATGATTTTGAATAATAAAGATTTGATAATAATTTTTTATATCTTCCATCATATTTGCTTAATTTTATATTCCTAAAAAAATTAAAAAAAATAACATTAAGCATATAATTAAAATATTATATTTTTCTTATATACTATATTTTGAATTTTTTAAATGATTATAAATTATTAAGACTGTTAAAAATTCACATTAAAATTTTCGTGATCAGTGATTTAACTTTTGTGCTATAACAATATACAAATGATCATAAATTCAAATAAATACGAAGTCTTGTTTAATATATATTCAGATTATATATATATATATATATTATTTTTTCAGTATCGTTTAAATTAAATATATATCATATATAAAATACATAAACATGTTAATTTCAAAATTCACATTGAGTAGGAAACCTCAATTAATAAAAATTCATATTAATAAAAATAATAGTTTAAGAAAATATAAAAATGTTAATAAAATGATATGAGTACGAAACCTAAATTAATAAATATTCATATTAATAAAATAATATTGTTTACAAAATATATCAAAATGTTAATAAAATCATATGAGTACGAAGCCTCAATTAATAAATATTCATATTAAATATACTATATATGTTAATATCATTTAATTTTAATTATATACTAAATAAAATAAATAATGATTCTTTCAATTTTGTACCAACAAAAATTAATGTAAATAAAAAGAGATTGTTTTTATTTATGTTCTTACTTTAATTTAATTATATAAATAATAGTTACTTGCTTTTCAATTATTCAATATATTTATTATTGCATACTACGTAAATGAATACAAATAAATAACAATATGCATAAATAATTTGTATACGTAATTAATGCCCATTCCGCGCAAGCGCGAATCTCAAATATTATTTGATTATATCATTTCATAAATACAATTTTTCATATTGAAGTGAGATGGTGAATTATAACATCTTAATGATATCATTGAAGCATAATGTAATATAAATAAGTTAAAAGAAAAACAAAATATCAACAAACATAACTCTACTCATCAATTTTAGGTGTTATTGGTTTATTTACTTTAGTGTATTTAGAAATCAATATAGTATTTAAAAATCAATGTAAATATAATGATATTTAAATCTAACATATAAAATTAATTAGTATTTACAAATTTAGAGGTTTTCCTCGGATTTGAGTGTTTGTATATTTAACAAAGAAATCCATACAAATTCATTATGAAATCAAATCTTTTAATAAATCCAGATGATTAAATAACATGTGATTTAAATTAGAATTTATAAGTTATGAAATCAATAACACATGATTTAATATAGATTTTAAAATCATAAAACAATAACATCTAATTTAGTTTGGATTTTTAAATACATTAAAATACATAAACTAATAACTCTCAATTATATTAACGGTCTATAACTATACGTTTGAGAACTTATACATACTACCTTTGTTTCAAAATATTCTACTATTTTTTTCTTGTTACACAATAAGTGTCACTTTAGAATCCCAATGCATATTATACTTACTTTCAGCTTAAAATTAATTGCAAACTGCATTGATCTTATATATAATACTATTTATCTCAAATACTATTCGTCAAATAGGTATAATTAATAATAACTTACACATTTTTCAATCATTTTCTTAATATGTATAAAAACGTCAAATTGATATTTATTAAAAAACAAAAAAAGTAATAATTAAAAAATCAAAATATTCAACAATTATTAATACTAGGTCCGTGTCCGCGCTACGCGCAGATAATGTGTAATAATATTTTTTTCTATGTTTATTTCAATATACCTCTCCATTTATAATGATACATATTTTAAATATAAAAAAAATATTTCACAAAAGTTACAGTTTCTTGTATTTCAATGTATTTTTACCAACTAATAATAACTAATTGTAAATTTCAAAAACAATTTGCATTTACTGAATTCTTGATGATTAAAAATTATGAGAAATAAATAATTACAAAATATTTATTTAATATCGAAATTTAATATATTTTATTAATGTGTGTGAAAAAACAAAACATATGTCATTTTGAGACATAAGAAATAGTATTGTATAATATTCAATGTAAACTTGCCTAGCAGTTAATTATCTACGGGAATTTTCATTTTTACCATATTATTGGTACCACTTTTCATTCTACCTTTATTAAAGATACATTTTCAAAAATATTATTTTCTTAAGAGGCAATTTTTTTCTAAATTAATTATAATCCTAAATTTTACATTCCTAAACCCTACCCCTGCCCTACCCCACCCCTCAACTATAAACCCTAAGTTTTAGATTAATTAATCCAAGAGTTATAAGTGTGTTTTTCCTATTAAAAATAAGGTAAAAGTGATTAAGGTAAACATTAAAAGTGGTACAATGAAAGTGATATTTTTGACAATTTCCCAAATATCTAGGGATTGTCTCAGGCATAATTTTCATTTTAATTTAGTTTTCAAAAACTTTAGTGCAGTTTAAACTATTATAATCATTTCTAGTTGAATATATATAGAGTGTGTGTGACTTGATAAGTAAAAAAATAAATTATAAAACGTTTTAAAAATATTATATTTCAAAATTAGTTGTTTCTAATATCAAATTGTACATTCAAATTGATATAAATATAGATTAACTTAATTGATTTATGATTAAAATATCTCTTTATTTTTACAATTTTTTTTTTGTTTTTATGCTTTCCAGTATATGAGATACTATTATTAAAATCAAGTATATTACAAATTATGTCAGAATTAAATATAACATCTTGAATGTTTTACACCAGAAAATCTGCATTTATTTATGATTAAATTATTATTTTATTTTCACAAATATTATTAATTTTCTCCAGTTTTTTATCTTTTAAATCAGTTCCCGTATACAAAGATACTATAATTAAAATAGAATATAATACTGATAATGATAGAATTAAATATTATAATTGGGATTTTTTAAAATTCTAATTCTTTACGCGGAGTATGTATTATAAATTTATTGTACTCTTACTTTCTTTGTAATATTATTTTTTTGTTCAATTTTTATTTAAGATGTTATGCTCCAATGTAAAATTCAAATTCTCATAGTTTTCCTTCTTATTTTCACTGTTTTGTCGTAAAATATGAGTTTTTTTAATAATAAATAAGTACAACATTTTTTTAAAGAGAAATACCCTAAGATAGAAATGAAAAAGTTTTTGTCATGAAAATAATCATTAAAGGAAAAAATGACCAAAATAACATTTTTAAAAGAGTGTAAATATACATTTATACCCTTTGGGTTAACTAATATAGACTTAGGGTTTAGAGTTATGGGGTGGGGTTGTGGGTGAGGTTTAAAATTGAAAAAAAAATAATAAATAAATAATTTTTAAAAAAATAAAAAGGTCTAGTTTGGTCATTTTTGTTCTTGAAAATTATTTTTGTGACAAAAGCTTCAAAAATGGTTATTTAAGAAATTTGCCATTTTTTAAATAGTGTTATGTATTAGGAAACAAAAAATGGTTTAGCGTAATTTTTTTTATCCTTATGTTGTTAAACTTCACATATCTTCTGTAAATTCAACCAAATTGTAACCTTTGATAAGTTGAATATTATTCTAGCCTTTCTTAACTTTTTAATAATTATTTTATTTTTTATTTTTACTCTTGCTAAATCCAGACATTAGTTTAGTGTATGCGACTAACTAAGTGCATCTCAAAAAATTGCTATTTCTACTTTTTTAATAATAGTTAGAGTTAAAATTGCTCCAACCCACCTCTACTTTTTCTCTCTAATACAGTTTACTATTTTTTCTTCTATTTAGAACATCTCTAATGTATACTTCTATATTTTCTTCTAAAAGAAAGATCTTTATTATAAAATTGGATTTGCTCAAATGTATGACTTTATAATAGAGTTCCTCTATTTTAGAAGAAAATATAGAGGAATGTTACTTGTTGTCTCTATAACTAAAGGTGAAAATAACATATCTCTATATTTTCCTGATCATGGTTAATCCATAACCTTCCCTTACTTTAAAAACATATTTCTACTCTTTCTAGTGATCAACCCGCCCTACGGGCAGACCGAGTATGCCATAATGAAAGGAACATATAATTTTAAATATGAAGTATATTGCTTAACTATACTATCACATTAGTTAAATAGCTTCTCAGTGTTTTTAAAATTAATATTTTTGAACTGAAATTGGTATATATATCTGTTTATTTAGAGAAATCAGGTATACTTTTGTTTCTCCGGTTTTTTGGTTTATTTTTATTTATTTTAGTACATTTGGTTTAGTTGGTTGATATTTTCTAACCAATCGGTCCTTGCTTGCCAACCGATTGAAATTTTAATATTGGCTGATTGTTTTATATTTACAACCGGACGCTAAACCGAGAACCGAGAATTTAGGTTCGGTCGGTTCAGTTTTCTATGGTTTGTACCGCATGCCCATCACTAAAATCCAGCGTCATTGAAAAAATGAGAAGAGTCATGTTTACTGCTGAAGAGAAAGTCTCTGATCTTTTGTTTGCTAGAAATCTTTAAATCTAGTTGCATGTGAAGTAAACATACATGTTTAGCCAGCGTCATTGAAGAATGAGAAGAGTCATGTTTACTACTTAAGGGAAAGTATTTGATCTTCTGTTCAGGTAAAATAATTAAATCTAGTTGCAGGTGAAGTAAACATACATGTTTAGCCACAAATGGAGTAATGAGTTTTTTATTTATTCATCACTCAATTTCCCACTCCATTTTGCAGTAAATTATGGAGTGGGGTTGGAGATGCTCTTAAACGAATCCCATTAGCCACAAATGTAGGCTCTCCTTAGGTCCGTAAAATATTTGAAAGCACCTAATTTGATCGAATTAATATTTTATTTTCTGAAAGAAAAAGATGAATGCCCGTTATGCTAATGGTCCGAAGTAGTTTGTTGAGGTTGAGTTATTAGGATTTTTGATCTTGGGATGAAAATGAATCCCACATCAATATGTTGTATGCTTCCAGCTACTGAGATACTCGATTAATGAAAATATTAATCTTTGTTGAATTTTTTGACCTTTTAGCTTCGTAGATATTTCTATATTGCATTTGTTCTGGTGAAGTTTGAGAAACAAAATGAACTATGCATATAGGAATGTGAGCCAAAATATAGTGGCAGAGCATATGTTACATTTGTTCATGACTTCCACATTAGATTTATAGTCTCATTGGACCTGCAGTCTCCTGCTGTTTCAGTGGTTTAATAGAAGATTGGTAATCGAGTCCTGTGTAAGCCATCATTTTTCTTAATTAGTGAACATAGAGCTCAAATGACTCTTTTGCCTTTCTTTGCTAGTCTTTTACATGAAGCAAACATTGAGCAATACCGCATAAGCTCCAAGTGCATTGATTCTAAAAGACATTCCAGAAACAAACTCGATGCTGGAGTCTGGGAGAGATTAACTTTATCGCATGTGAAGCCGCAGGAGAAAGGGGAAGAAAGCTTTAGTAGGCTGATGAGGGGACATAAAAGATGTCTAAGCGCAAGCCAGTAGCAATGAGAGAGAGTTCATATAGCTCTCTCTCTCTATTATCCTTTTCCGTTTCCTTCGCTCCACGCTCTCGCCTTTGTTGGTGCTAGTTGCATATGTGAGAGAACCTATTAAATTCTGTATTTGACACCTACGTACATGATGTTCTCTTTTTGGTTACATGAAAAAAATGTGGGAGAAGATATGTGACTGAAAAGAATAGAAAATTGCGAGTAAACTATATCTCAATTGTTTTTATGAATAAGTATTTTATTGGAGCTATCCAATGTTGTATATGTGTAGTTTACTGGTGGAATGTGCTATTTGTGGAAATTTCTTGTAATTTTGATAGCAAGCAGATGTGTATCTTGTGGGTGAGAGATGAGGAGGAAAAGTATTGTTAATAAGGAGTAATGGTCAGCTTTCCAAAAAAAGGAAATGGAGTAACTTCTCATTTGTAAAATCTATAAACAACATTTTACTTAAAAGGTTCAACAAATGAGCCAAGATTTGAATGAGATTCCTTGAGTCACTGTTATTGCTTAATACCATGTTACTTGAATGGCCTCCTCGCAAGGATGCAATGTAAATTGGTGATTTGAGCGCTGGTCTAATTCAACATGTCCTTAAATTGTTGTTTGGAAAGGTATTAATATTTGGATGAATGAATTGAGACTGTATGGTCAAATATGTGCTTCGAATTAATCGTAGGTTCAACAGCGTATTTTCACATTAAGGGTAATTCGAAGTTAGTAATAAATCTGAACAATAAGAAACCGTACTCTACCATATATTATTGGGATTGCCAGCAAAATTGGGTTTGTATGTTGATTTCCAACTCCTAAAATAATACAAAGTAATCTTTGGTACCTTCCATTATAACATAACTCTCCCCATAATAAACAACATACACCCTCTATTCATGCCCGTCGCAAACCCCTCCATTATCGAGCTCAACTTCTTAGTAAGCCACACCTTCACCCAAACTATCTTGACTCTTAAGAAACCAAAGCTTCTTCTGGGACACCACCACAACGCACCTCTCTCCCCCTCGTCGCCACCCCATCTGCCGCAATAAAATCTCCATCCAGCAACACAAGATTCGCCGTCCCACTCTCTTCGTTCAACTTAAACATATTTCATGTTGCGATGCACTCCCAAGATGTATCCTTTGCTGTTGTACACGATCCCGTTCAAACCGCAATCGCGGAAGCTTGCGTCCGCGTCTGCCGCTAGCGGCTGTGAGTTAAACAACGACGATCTGGATAAGATCGAGGCTCCGCTGTCATGATCCACTTTCCAGATGAAGTTGTTGGCTGAGTTGATGACGTAAACGTTCCCCTTGTAATCAATCGTCAAGCCATTGTTGAAGGTTGTGTGTGTAAGGAAGTAGTAGGGTTGAATCTGGTAAAGAAGTGAGATTATGAGAATTTTTGTATCTCTATTTATAGTTGGATAAAATTAGGGATTTACGATGGAGGTGAGGGAAGGGATAATTAAAATCAAACATAGTGGGAGAGATTGAATGAAAGAGTTAATGGTTTCATGAAAGACGATGCTTCGATTGAACATGATTTTGTAACGTCTCCAGATTTTTGTGGCCTGTGAGATGGACAGATGATGAACTTTAACAGGGATAGAAACGTCGAAGTTTCCGACGTAAGTCTATCTACAATTGGGCTCATTTAAATTTAAATACAGGCCCAATAAAAACGAAATCAGGTGTCCAACGTGACAAAAAAAAAAAAACCTCCCATTGATTGAATATATTTGCTCACGTGGACATTCTAAAAGGAGATTATATTCTCCTTTTAGTATTGTTAGATATAAATTTTATTATGCGGATACGCACTGATAATCATCTACTTAATGCTTATAAATGTTGCGCAAACCTTGCCTACACAGATCCATCAATAAATGTTGCGCAAACCTTGCTTATACAGATCCACCGACTGATCTTCACCATTTTTTTAAATAGTTAAATGTTTCTGTCACGTTTTATATACTGTATACATACAATATTAATCTCTTTTTGAAAGAGTGCGCGTTTTTTGAAAGAGTGCGCGTTTTTTGAAAGAGTGCGCGTTTAAATAATACTAGTGGTATTATTTTAACTCTGCGATTTAGCTACAACTGACCCAGCAGGAACTTTCAATTTTTTCAAAAAGCTTTCAATTCTAGCCTGACAAGCTACGATTTATATTATAAAATTAAACAATGATTTTAGATTTTCTTTTTGTTAGATCCAAAATGTGTTTTACATCAACAAATATTTAATAATAAACACTAAAGAATTCCATCACATATGTATAATTTTAAATGTCATTATTTAGCTTCTCATTCTCATTAGATCCAAAATGTGTTTTGACATCTATAAATACAAAACATCTATAGTCTAATTTTTCATCACAATCAAACAATCATATTCATTTCATTAACTACAAAAAAATATGGGTGTCCATACGCGACTCCTCGTCGTCCTCTCCATGTTCGCCGCCGTAGCTCTGACATCAAATGCACAATACGTTTTGTCCATCAACAAAGACGAAACCACCAAACAATTCTACACCAGTTTTTACATCGGAGACGAAGGCATGGAAACTCCCGTAAACCTCCTCCTTGATCTCGGAACCAACCTCTCGTGGGCCAACTGCCGCAAAATCAAATCTTTATCATCTCTCCACCTCGTTAGATGCCAGAGCCCAACATGCAAAGCCATCCCTGGAAACGGCTGCGACAGCCGCAATGTCTGTCTTTACCAGCAACCAAACCCTTTGCGCAAAGACTCCTTCGTGACCGGCGGTGTCGTCCAAGACACAGCCAGCTTCTCGGCCTCCAGCTTCCGCCCCTTCACATTCTCCTGCGCCGCCGTGAAAAAATCTCACGGCCTTCCTCCTCCGGTCGCCGGGATTCTTGGTCTTTCTACAGGAGAATATTCGTTTTGGAGACAGGTGACGAATAAGTTTAACATCATGCCGCAATTCTCGCTTTGCTTGCCTTCTACGGGCACCACCGGTAGTCTCTTCATCGGCGGCCTTGCGTACGATATCCCAAGGAGTATTACGCTGATGACAGTTCGCTCAAGCGATTACTTTATCCTTCCCCAATCCATCTACGTTGGCGGGACTCCTTTATCTTTGAACCCTGGTTTGCTCAAAGGCGGAGCGAAGCTAAGCACGTTGATTCCGTACACCGTACTCCACACTGATATCTACAGTGCTCTTGCTCAGTCTTTTACACTCAAGGCTAAGGTAAACCAAATAAAAATTATGTATTCCTTTAAAGTTTTAAGGAGCCAAACTTTATTATTTTATCTGGAAAATAATAAATTATGAAATCATATATAAATTACCTAGGTTGCATGGAAACGGAAACGGATACGTGGAAACAAAACGTTTCGAAACGCGAAAACGTGATTTTAAAGAAAATAAGAAATGGAAACGTTTTAGAAACGTCTATAATATATATATATATATATATATATATATATGTGTATGTGAGATTAATTAACATGTAAACTTAATTTTTTATTTGATTTATCTAAGAAAGAAAACCAAGTAATGAAAATGTTATTTTTCTTGGTACATTATAAAAATTTTAATCAATATTTCGAAAACTAACACATGTTATCATTCTATAAATTTATGGAATGATTTCATTCGAAATCAAATCATTATACTAAAATGATTACAAATATTGAAAGATAATATTAAAATATAAATTAATAAATATGTAATCGCTAACATCAACTACCAAATAGTTATTATTTCTCGTTTCCAATCAGAATCGCGAGTTTCCAAATCAAAAACGCAAGTTTCCATCATGTTTCCAAAATGAAATTTTCAAGAAACGCGTTTCCAAAGAGTTTCTTCAAGTTTCCAAGAGATTCCGATTCCGAAACGTTTCCGAAACAGGAAACGGACCTTGACCGGAGTTTCCATGCAACCTAGTAAATTACCTTACTCGTTACGTGAACTACGAATAAATGTTGCTTTAAAATAATAAATTTTTAATAATATTATGAAGATTATAAAAATATTTTAATTAAAAACTGTAGATGCAAAGTTTATATATATAATGTCTTATTTATTACATGTAGTAGAAAAACATTGGTATTTTTTTAAAATAATATTTAGCATATATTTTTTTCTGTTTTATTTATGGGTTTTGACTTTTCGAAAGTGAGACCATTTTTTTAAACTAGTAATTTTTATATTTTATTATGGGTTGAATTACTACGCAGGCAATGGGAATATCTCAAGTCTCATCCGTGGCGCCGTTCATAAACTGTTACGATGCACGCGCCGCCGCAGGAAAGAACTTGCCGGTGATAGAGATTGGGCTGCCGGGGAATATGTGGGAGCCGAGGTGGACATTCCACAGGACTAATACGGTGATAAATATCAACAAGAAGGTGGTATGTTTGGCGTTCATCGACGGAGGAAAGAAACCGAAGGAGAATATAGTGGTGGGGACATATCAGCTTCAAAATTATTATGTCTCGTTCGATATGAGTAGGACGGAATTTACGTTTAGTGAGTCGCTCTTGCTCCACAACACTACCTGCTGAGATAATCATAAGGAGCACAACTATAATAGTTACTATAAATCATTTCAAATAATATACTTTATCGTTTTCAAGTTTCTTCCTTAGCACGTATTTTTCTGTTTATCTTGTTAAGTTCTAATAATAAATTTGAAATGAAATTATGGATTTGAATAGTAAACATGATTATGGTAATATAAGCCGTGCAACTAGTTTTCATATGTTGTACGAGAAAAATGCGGTTTTGATAGAATAAATGATGCGAAGAAAGAGTTGTGCTATTGCCAGAAAGAGTTGAGGAAAGTGTTCGAAGGTTTGTTTAAGCAGGAGACCCATCTACTGTTGGGTAATTCCAATATTTATTTAGATAAATGGTAGTTTATTTAAAGATAGGATAAATGGAAAATTGCTAATCCAATAGAATTTAAGAGATGTCTAAACCTATATAATGATATGAGGATCCTTAGGTGTTAGCTAAGAGATTCTAGAAAGAGATTTAGTTTTTGTGAGAGGTTTTCTAAATCAATAAGAAGTGCAGTTCTTATACTCTGTTTTTTTTTTAATCTACGTCGACACCACTGAAATCATCATAAACGAATGCCCTTTTTGTTCTTCAGTACAGTTTATTTCTTTTTTCCCTCTATTTCAAATCAAATTTCGGTAGTCATATGATTTTATATATATATCAATTTTTCTTCTTTTAAAGCCGTTACAATTTGCATCATGATTACAAAAATTCAGTGAAAAATCTGACGCTCTAAAATATCTACCTACAAAAGGAAACATCAAGAAACGCTTTAACTTTGAGATAACCCATCAGCTTCTTCACCGAGATATGGCAGAACTCGTCTTCACTCTTGTTGAGTAAGAGGATATACCACAGTCACAAAAACTAAGATGACGCAAATCAATCCAGTTCCTAAACCGCTCGTTTTGAAACCGTCTTTGAAACGTTACTAGAGCCGCCAAAATTGCCTTTGAGATCAAGCGTGATGAATATTATAACGATTGATACGATACCAACCCAATGTTTACTTAGAAATTGCCAAATTTGATCACGCTTGTCGTTGAAGAAGATCGCAGCAACAATGAGTAACAAGATGACGCAGATCCATCCAGTTCCTAAGCCACTCTGTTTAAAATCATCCGCCTTTGAAACGTTATCCCAGCCGCCAAAATATCTTATGGCAAGAAACAGATCCCAGCTAGTGTCATCTTTGATGTCTGTGTTTATGTGTTTTAGACAAAACTTGAATACTCGTCTTGGCTATAATGCATGCATGTTTGATCCTTATGGCGTTCTCCTTTTTTTTTTTTGTTTATTGGGATTTTTCTATTTTTCCTTTTTCATATATTTTGTTATTTCCTTTTTCCGTTTTTTCTCCTTTACGACTTTTTTCTTTTTAGATAGACAAAAATAGATATACGGCAAAGTAAAGAAAACTTTTTTATTTTTTCAAGCAAAAGTATAAGGTCCCCCAAGTGTTATACAAGAAGACAGTCCGTTCTTGAACTGATGAAACTGGTTCACATGCATCTCTAACCAAAATCCCCCTTTCCATAAACTTTTCGCTATGTAAGTATCAGAATATGTTGAATTTTATTGAATCACTCGATCGACATGTTTGTTCCATGATAATGATTTCCAAAATCACTATCTTGAAGAAATTGAGATTTCCATGTGAATAAAAACGTAGTTGTTCTTTGTCTTCACCTAAAACTGAATGCACTTAGAATGTTGTACAAAGATGCGACTTATGAAAGCTCTAGGACTACTTTATGGAGATTTGATGTATCTTTGTCATATCTGGATTGAGCTTGTCAAGAATGAGTATAATGTTATAGTGCAATCCAGACTTTTTCAAAAATCAAAATGATGCTTTATGTTTGTTGTACCTTAAGAGGTTTACTATAGATTTTTTAATTTTATTTTCTATTGTAGATTACTTGCAGGAGCGTGCGAAAGGAATATCTCTGGAGAGTGTCAAGGCTATGAGTTCTAAGCACCTAGATTTAAAGTACATCAACAATAAGTATATGTGCCTACAAAGAATGGTTGTTTAACAGGCCCGGCTCAAAAAGTAGATGGGTCGTGCGCCATCTTATTTTTTTTCTTGCTTAGACAAAAACTAAATTTTAAAATTGGATCTTTGCTATACAAAAAATTAAAAAATTAGGGCCCTTAATAGTAAAGAAAATTTGATAAAAAATGTGAGACTCTGAGCATTTTCACCATGTGCACTATCCTAGAGCCGGCACTAGTTGTTTTCATGGAGGAAAACGGAGTATGTACGGATAATCGTATATGTGGTGGCGTTTAAGCGAATGTTGTACGCTTTCGAGTGTTCAAAAGGAGCGGTAGTACTCTAGCACGACCAAGATACAACTTGAAGTTGCATATTGCACAATAATAAAGTACCACATTTGGAGAAGAGTGTCGACATGGAGGACAAACCAATTGGATAGTCAAGCTAAGGTTGAGTGGATGGTCAGCATGAGACAGATGGTTGATCTCCGTTAAAGACTCGGCACAAAGTGAACACACAACATCACACTCAGTTCCATCGCAAAGGTAGCCACCATAAAAGTAACCAGGAACACCACAACCTTTACATTAGTCCAAAGAAAAAAAACCTTTACATTCGTTTATCTTCCATTTCTCAAGTATAGCGTTATGCCACAATTATCACTAGTATCTAACACATTCTCTAGTCCCATGATAATGATTTCCAAAATCACTATCTTGAAGAAATTGAGATTTCCATGTGAATAAAAACGTAGTTGTTCTTTGCCTTCACCTAAAACTGAATACACTTAGAATGTTGTACAAAGATGCGACTTATGAAAACTCTAGGACTACTTTATGGAGATTTGATGTATCTTTGTCATATCTGGATTGAGCTTGTCAAGAATGAGTATAATGTTATAGTGCAATCCAGACTTTTTCAAAAATCAAAATGATGCTTTATGTTTGTTGTACCTTAAGAGGTTTACTATAGATTTTTTAATTTTATTTTCTATTGTAGATTACTTGCAGGAGCGTGCGAAAGGAATATCTCTGGAGAGTGTCAAGGCTATGAGTTCTAAGCACCTAGATTTAAAGTACATCAACAATAAGTATATGTGCCTACAAAGAATGGTTGTTTAACAGGCCCGGCTCAAAAAGTAGATGGGTCGTGCGCCATCTTATTTTTTTTCTTGCTTAGACAAAAACTAAATTTTAAAATTGGATCTTTGCTATACAAAAAATTAAAAAATTAGGGCCCTTAATAGTAAAGAAAATTTGATAAAAAATGTGAGACTCTGAGCATTTTCACCATGTGCACTATCCTAGAGCCGGCACTAGTTGTTTTCATGGAGGAAAACGGAGTATGTACGGATAATCGTATATGTGGTGGCGTTTAAGCGAATGTTGTACGCTTTCGAGTGTTCAAAAGGAGCGGTAGTACTCTAGCACGACCAAGATACAACTTGAAGTTGCATATTGCACAATAATAAAGTACCACATCTGGAGAAGAGCATCGACATGGAGGACAAACCCCTTGGATAGTCAAGCTAAGGTTGAGAGGATGGTCAGAATGAGACAGATGGTTGATCTCCGTTAAAGACTCGGCACAAAGTGAACACACAACATCACACTCAGTTCCATCGCAAAGGTAGCCACCATAAAAGTAACCAGGAACACCACAACCTTTACATTAGTCCAAAGAAAAACAACCTTTACATTCGTCTATCTTCTAAATCTCAAGTATAGCGTTATGCCACAATTATCACTAGTATCTAACACATTCTCTAGTCCCATGATAATGATTTCCAAAATCACTATCTTGAAGAAATTGAGATTTCCATGTGAATAAAAACGTAGTTGTTCTTTGCCTTCACCTAAAACTGAATACACTTAGAATGTTGTACAAAGATGCGACTTATGAAAACTCTAGGACTACTTTATGGAGATTTGATGTATCTTTGTCATATCTGGATTGAGCTTGTCAAGAATGAGTATAATGTTATAGTGCAATCCAGACTTTTTCAAAAATCAAAATGATGCTTTATGTTTGTTGTACCTTAAGAGGTTTACTATAGATTTTTTTAATTTTATTTTCTATTGTAGATTACTTGCAGGAGCGTGCGAAAGGAATATCTCTGGAGAGTGTCAAGGCTATGAGTTCTAAGCACCTAGATTTAAAGTACATCAACAATAAGTATATGTGCCTACAAAGAATGGTTGTTTAACAGGCCCGGCTCAAAAAGTAGATGGGTCGTGCGCCATCTTATTTTTTTTCTTGCTTAGACAAAAACTAAATTTTAAAATTGGATCTTTGCTATACAAAAAATTAAAAAATTAGGGCCCTTAATAGTAAAGAAAATTTGATAAAAAATGTGAGACTCTGAGCATTTTCACCATGTGCACTATCCTAGAGCCGGCACTAGTTGTTTTCATGGAGGAAAACGGAGTATGTACGGATAATCGTATATGTGGTGGCGTTTAAGCGAATGTTGTACGCTTTCGAGTGTTCAAAAGGAGCGGTAGTACTCTAGCACGACCAAGATACAACTTGAAGTTGCATATTGCACAATAATAAAGTACCACATTTGGAGAAGAGTGTCGACATGGAGGACAAACCAATTGGATAGTCAAGCTAAGGTTGAGTGGATGGTCAGCATGAGACAGATGGTTGATCTCCGTTAAAGACTCGGCACACAGTGAACACACAACCTCACACTCAGTTCCATCGCAAAGTTAGCCACCATAAAAGTAACCAGGAACACCACAACCTTTACATTAGTCCAAAGAAAAAAAACCTTTACATTCGTTTATCTTCCATTTCTCAAGTATAGCGTTATGCCACAATTATCACTAGTATCTAACACATTCTCTAGTGATTAATATAAATAAACAAATAGAAAAAGGAGAGGGAGAGAGAGAGAGAGAGATAGAGAGAGAGAGAGAGAGGGGGGGAGAGAGAGAGAGAGAAAGAAAGAGAGAGAGAGAGAGAGAGAGAGAGAGAGAGGGAGAGAGAGAGAGAGAGAGAGAGAGAGAGAGAGGGAAGAGGGAGAGAAAGAGGGAGAGGGAGAGGGAGAGAGAGAGAGGGAGAGGGAGAGAGAGAGAGAGAGAGAGAGAGAGAGAGAGAGGGATAGAGAGAGAGAGGGAGAGAAGCCAAAGACAATAGAAGCCAAAGAAAATAGAAGCCAAAGATAATATCTTTGATGAGATTAAAAAATGAAACGTTTCCTACATTTGATGTGTTATGATTGGTTTGATCATAGTTTAAATTATTTCTGAAAATAAAATAAAATAAAATTGATATTACATATGGGAGATACATGTGAAGAGTATCTACTGATGCAATGATGTCTTGAGATTTTACATGTTTTACTCATCATTTCCTTACTCATTTCTATAAATTAGAATGTATTTAGAGTCCATTTAGGTGCATATCATGTGCATGTGTGGTATTTCAGGTTTGGAAAATTTTAGGTTGAAGTTTGGAGAGCTTAATGGGCAAACATAAAGAAAGGTGCAAAGGAGGCTTCGACCGTGGACTCGAAACTGCAGACATGGTGCGCCAGCAGAAATGGGCCAGGAGGTGGCCTTTGGAGTAGTCAACCGCGGACCAAGATTTCAGATGAAGAGCCCCTGCGGAATTAAGGCAGAGAGGTTGATTTTGTGTGGACGAACCACGGGTGAAAGCTGTCTGCGGGTTTGGACGAAGAAGAACCTTAGACATTGGGAGCGGACTGTACCAAGCCTTGGAATCAAGGCAGTGAATTTTGACATGGACGGACCACGAACAAAAACTGCGGGTTGATGCCGTCCGCAGTCGATGCAAAAACCAGCTTATCCCTTTCCTTCCTCGGGTCAAGCCCGGGTTTGTCGGGTTGACCCGGTTTGACTTTAGACTACTATAAATACATTCTAGACCTAACCTTAATGATTATCTTGTTTTTTTCTCTGAACAAAAATTTATTTTGGTGAAAGATTCAACCTTTAGTCTCTTTTCATCTTTATCTCTTGTGTGTATTGGATTATCTTGATCACTAATCATGATTAATTTTGAATCATCCATGGTTTTTGAGTTTATCATGTTTAATATTGAGTAGTTACCTTTTGGATCCATGGGTTAGAGTGATTAGAGTGATTAAGTGAAGATATATGGTGTTTAGTGTTAGATCTTTCTATTTCCTTGCTTGTTGAGTATTATTAATGCTAGTTTAGCTTTGATTAAGTTAAACTAGATCTCTAGATTTTTCATGCATGGAAAGTGTTTGATGAAATGTCTAAACCAAGTCAACCTTGCTCTTTGCTTGCTTAGCCAAAGACATTTGATGTTAGGGAAGCTTAGATAGTTAGTAAACTTGTTCTTAATGATTGCTTGAGTGAATTAACCAAAGACATTTGATGTTTGATTAATGAAAGCAAATGAACATTTATCTTGATAAAGAACTTGTTTAGGATTGTGTCTAGACTTAAGGAAATGTATTGATTGAAAGCTTGCCACTCTAGATTAGATTTAGTCACTTGAAATCAAATATTTAATCTCATGAGTCCTACTTGTTTTTTATTTGATTGAAAGCTTAGTTGTCTACTTTTTAATTACTTGTTACTTGTTTACATCATTACCTTGATTGCATTTATATTAAGCATTTACTTGTATTCTCATTGCTTAAAACAATTTAGGATTTGAATGACATCTTTCTATACTACTTTGATATTAGGATTGTGAAAAATCCTTGTCATGCAGATTTCAAAGAAGGTAAATTTTTGTTTATCAATTACAAGCAGCTATAGCTAATGACACACTTTTAGCATATACAATGTCTCATTACCCTTCAACCAAACACATGTTTTATTTTTCATTTTTATATTCTCTTTCTATTTTTGCAGGTAAGAAAAATTGAAAAATAAAAAGTATCAAGCAATCTCAAATTGTTTCTTTCGTTTGATTATTAACAAGTATCATACTCCCAAATTTAAGATCATTTTGATTCGGTAAGCTCTATAGATATATGAATCAAGAATACAAATTGTCATCAAATATTCAGATTATAGATACTGCAAAATCAATTTGGAAAGTTTCAAGGTAAATTGTCGACATAAGAAAAATGATTTATTACTCATTCGGAACGAAAGATTTAAGGCAAGGTTTGAGCACCGAAAAATAATCTCTGGCTAGTACACAGACCAAAGATGGATCTAGCTCACTCAAGATGGGACGGCAGTGGTCCACCGGAGGCTCGATGGAATTGAGGTTCGATGTAATTGACCCACCTTATGTTGGACTTCCCATGAGGTGAGGTCGTCATATCTTCTTCACCTTCGATCATAAATGATATTCAGTGATTGTTGGAACCTAACAACAGAAGAGGATGGCGGCATATATGAGATTTACAAGGAAGTGATTTACACTTGATGGGATATACAGATGCTGACTGGGCTGGCGATCTGGATGAGCGTAGATCAACTTCAGGATATGCTTTCTTGTTGAGTAATGGAGCCATTACTTAGAGTAGCAAAAAGCAATCTTGCACAGCTTTATCAACGATGGAAGCGGAGTTCTTTGCATGTTCAACATCAGTGCAAGAGGCTGTATGGCTGAGAAGATTCCTACAAAGTTTACAAGTCACTATGGAGGCTTCGTGTCCTGTGACTATCCATTGTGATAGTCAAGCTTGTATTGCTTATATGAAGGATCCCAAGTATCATGGAAGGACAAAGCACATTGAAATTAAACATAATTTTGTAAGAGACATTGTGGCAACAAAAGAAGTGGTTCTTAAGTACATATTTACGCACAGAATGGTAGCTGATCCGTTTACTAAGCCCATTCTAAGAGATTTTTTCTTGCTCATGTTCGAGCTTTAGGTTTGTGTAGAATTTAGTGGATGTACTAGTAGATATTTGCCATGTGATATTGTATTTTGAATTTGACGCTTTTTAATATAAAGTTTTTTCGTTAATTATATACAATGGTCCACACTTGATTTGCATGCTTACACATAAAAGTTAAAAGGTGTCACCAAGTAGGAGATTGGTTCACTCACATGAACAATCGCCTCAGATTTCTTAGTGAAATGCTGAGATAAGACTTGATTAGTTGGGCGCTAGTGGGAGCTTGCCTTGTAAGACTTATCATTGTCGCCTTAACAAGAGGTTAGGATGAGATATGTTTTTGGTATCGATCATGATTGTCCCAGAATCATGAATACTTGGAAGAGCTGGATAAGTACAGAATCAGGCGCTAGAGAGTGAGCTGATAGTAGCTTGATCCACATTGTGGTATTTGATTATATAATTGACACATGATCTTAAGAGAATAGTTAACCACTATGACATGTGTGTCATACCACATGTTCTAGTTACGACGATATAGGAAGCGAGCGATTATTTTATTCTAATCCCTATCCCTCCCATGTGAGTTCCTATCAACCAATTTATGGTTACAAAGGTTACCCTTGAACCTTCAGCTACGTTCATGAAGGAAAGAATTAATGTTTGCTACTTTAGTATGTTTTTCGACGGTGATGGAATAATTAGCCTTATGGAACATGCTAGGAAAGCAATTAGTTCGGAAACAGAATGAACATGAGAATTGGAAAGGGAAAAACTATTAGTTTTTATATTGACATATGTGATTGCTGGCCAGCCACTATATCACTCAGTTGGAGTTTGGATATAGTGAACACATGATGTAGGAGAAGTCTAACATATGCTTTAGGGATCAGGTATGTTAGACCGATATAAAAGACAAATGAGTTTGGGGAACAGCGAGACATGCTGAAAAAGCAAAGTTTTTTAGGGTTGTAGCTTGTATGTATCCCTAACAGGTGCATAATTTAGCTCCCAAGTGTAGGTGTACTCGCAAGGGTCGCACGGTTCATTTGCCGTATGATTTCTGAGTTAGGATTCTCGTGCTTGATCTCTAAGACTTCTCTAGTAGTTGATATGCTCCCCATCATGTGCGAGTGGGAGATATTGGTTTATGGTTGGTTTGCGCCCATGATTAGGCAGCATACCAATCTGGTTTAGTTAACCAATGGTTATTGATTAAACTACATAAATGAACCTATGCAACTCTTCATTTAAAAGATGTGTCTCTTTGTTGGTGTTATTTCATTGAACATATGTGTCTCTTCTAGTTGAACATATGTGACTCTTCACAATGTACCCTTTGGTTATCTATAAATAAGATACATTGTAGAGAGAAGAAAACAATTAATCCAAGTGATTAGAAGATAAATCTAGAGAGAGAGAGTAAAACATTTTAGAGAGAGAAAGCTTCAAGGAATCAACTAGAAGGGCATTTGAACTGTGACAAGTGGTTGATTTCCATCTGTGATTTCATCCCCGACTCTTGCCCGATTATATCAAGAGTGTTCATCGCTAAACCGGGCTAAGGTATGTTTTCGGTTTAACACACTTCCGCAATAGAATTTCTAACAGTAAGGACTCAAGGTCAACCCCCATACATTGGAGAATGTCAAGTTTGCTTGATCTCCTATGTGCATGTTTTTCTGGAACTCTCCGAACGGGAATAACAGGAAAGAACATGAATGAAGAAGGCATAAAGCAGTCTGTAAGAGGTTGGGAGTATGTTGAATTTGAACTTAACCACCATATCAGTGAAAGATCATAGACACCACAATGTACTTC
>CAJHQP010007327.1:0-32856 GCA_905132765.1 Moricandia arvensis
CATCGGGGAGTCATGTGTACATATGTTTCATTAAGACTTTTTGTCGTTTAAAGATTGAAAGAGATTACGTTTCGTACAATCTCTCATGCTTGTTCGCTTCTTTAATTAATTTCTTTGGGTCCAGTCGATTTGTAAATTTATGGTACTTTGCTAACCAGCCAAGTGAATTGATTGATCAATTATGTATTTCTAAACAGCTAATAACTATAAATCACTATGTTCTATACGTGTGCAATTCAAACACATTGGATTGTTGGGAGAAAAGAGGGATTATTATGATCGTAAAAAATAATCTATATGTTTCATATAAGTGTCATTTAAACATTTTTTCTTATTACAAAAGAGTGTTATTTTCAAATTCTAATGCAACTTTCAACTTAGGGGCTGACTGGTGTAACCGCAACGGGTGCGGCTGCGGCTGCGGGCGTTTGCGGATGCGGGTAGTTGCGGTTTTATGCGTTATTAAGAGATTTGGACGACTGGTAAAACGGTTAAAAATTGTTGCGTTTGCGGGATACTTATGACTGGGTTAACTACCAAATACATCAATGGTTAAATATAAATGAACAATATTTATATTTTATATAATTATAAAAATATTGAAAATCATATTATTATAATAAATATAAAAAATTATACTTATAAAATTATACCATTAATTTTTTTAAAAAATATAGAAATATTTTTCTTTAAAGTTTATAATATAAATTAAAATATAATATTATATATATATTTTGGTATTTCTATTATTTTAATTGAATATTTTATTTTTATTTATATAATTTTCTGAAAAAAATATTTTTTTTACCCTCACGCAACCGCCCACCAACCGCAAACGCTAGCTGGAACAGCTTTTGAATTTTAAAGGTTTGTAGGCGGTTTTGAAGCGATTTGAAGCGATTTATAGCGTTTTGTATGATTGTTGCAAAATGCCAACAGCCGCTATCAACCGCAAAAGCTGCGTTTGCGGGTGGTAGCGGAAAACCAGTCACCCCCTTAATATTAATTATAAATACATTAATTTTATAAATAATTTAATTTATCTCAAATAGTATTTATTGAATATGTGTAATTAATAAAAAGTTAAATACATTTCAATAATTTCTTAATCTTTGTTAAAAATGTCAAAGTGACATTCTTTATGAAACGGAGGGAATATAGATCAGTGTTGATAATGTGTTATCATTCAAATTTAAATTTTCATACTGCATATTTTCAATTAAAAAGTGAACAAAATAAAATTTATTACCAAGAAACCAGTTAAAAATTTCATCGTAAGTTCTATAGCTTTAGACCAATTTACAATCTATTGATATTTTTAGCGGGACAAATAATATCATTAATAACAAAAAGAAATTATAAAATCAACTTGGAATTAACGCTTATATGTTTTATACATTGAGGAAATGATAACATAATAAGTGAACTGATGATGTTTTTTGAAACAAAAATTTATTTACTTATAACAGACTACGTATAGTAACATTTATATGCTTATTACATTCGTTATTTTTATTCTCCGTATTCGATTTTTAATGCAAATTAGAGATATTTTCAAAAAAAAATCTAACAATAAAATGACCTAAGAACATATAAAATCTGAATGAACTAATAGATATTCTAACTGGACACTTTCTTAGAAAATTCTAGTCTAGGTTTTAGTATTGATTGCGACATAATAACCATATTAAACATTTTCAAAAAGTTATGTACAGTGGTAATTTTTAAATTTTATAGTTTACTTCTATAAGACAAATTTCATTTGGTAAGAATACTCGTCCAGCAATACAAATACAGTTTGCTAAGTTAAAAAAAAAAACAGTTTGCTGGCATCGTGTATTTTCAAACATTCTTTTTTTTTTGGCTAAAACACATATCAATGTAAATAGTTATTTTTTGTAGCAGCTAGTGATAAATCATGATAATATTACATACCAAAACTCTTGAAACGTAACACTCCGACAGTGCATATATACATATATGTGATTTTGTGCTGCCATATGAAAACTGAATGCAATTATGTGATTTGAATATGAAGAGACGTGGAAGATGAGGCGACCAAACCAAAAAAAAAAAAAAAGAGGTTGGACTATGTTGCTGTCCACCTAAAATGTATTTGTCCTACGATGGGACGACATTAATACTTCATGTGACGATTAGTCTAACATTAGATCACAATATTGTAATATGTAGGTAGACGGACGTAATTGGACGGATACATTATACGATAGGTCAATCTATTCTATTAAAAGAATAACATTATGATTTATTGATATATGTGTAGTGTAACAATTATTTTTACTATTATCTATATAAAAAATAAACGATATATTTTGTAACTGTTATAAAATAAACTATCACTTTAATTCTATAATTTAGGGATACACTAACTTATATAATTATTTTTAATATATTTTATATAATTATCAAATTAAAATTAATATTAAACATAAATATCATGCAAAAAAATAAAATTTAAAAATTAATTTTCTCAAAAATAATTTAAAACAAAAAATAAATTCAACCGATCAAAATCTAGTTATTACTTTAAAGAAAACGATTGCGTTGATTATTACGCTCTTATTGGACAAGAATGTCTATATAATACTCTCTGCATGTACCTGTTACATATCCTCATACTGTTTAAAATTTTTATCAACGTAAATATTGTCTATGCACACATTGATTATGTACCTAGTCAATTAAAATATACTAGTCTTTGATCCGCGCACCCGCGCAGATGTTATTTTTATGAATGTCAAATATTTTAAACAATTTGTTTTATGTAACTGTATATATGACTGAAACTTAATATTCAATATTCTTTCTCCGATCTGAATCTCATCCGCTTTGAAAAACGGATATTCGGAGATCCTGATAGTGATTTTACGGATTCAATTGATCCAGGTAAAAATTCGGATAGTAAATTTTTAGGTCTGGATATTCGGATCTAGATATTAAATATTTAAAATTTAAAATTTAATTATAGTTATCTATGTATATTATATATATACTTTTATATAAAATAAATAAAATTTTAATTTTATTAATTTTTAATGGTTTTTAAAGTTTTTAAAATAATAATTTTAAATAGACTAAATATATGGTTAATAGTTAGTTTTTGATTTATTTTTAATTAAAAAAATAGGTTCGGGTATCCGCGTGTATTTAGATTTTAGTCCGAATATCCTAACCCCGAATATCCGGATCCGAATAACAATTTTACGAATCCGACGAAATATCTGAATCCGTATATCCTAAAATACCCGGATATTCGATCCGTCCTAGACCTAATTGTGTATATGTATTATATGGTGATTAAAATTTTAAATTTATAAATTACATAAGTTATTCTTATTAAATATATATCATACAAATGAATAATACATTGTATTTATTTGTATATATAACCATTTATAATAAATATTAATATGCATTTTAATCATTAAATTGTTATGGAAAGTTACATGATTTTGATATTGTAAATGAATAAATTTAGATTATAATCGAAAATTATTAGCATTATTATCCATTTTATAGTTCAAATATAGTTGAGTAGCTTATATGAATAAAAATAAAACTAATTTAATATTAAATATATATGTATAATTCTGTTTTATTATAAAAATTGGAAAATACATATACACCTTTTTATGAAATCTTCAATTCAAATGACAAAAGTTGTTAATGGGCTTAGCCAAACTTTATTTTTTTCTAGTTAAAAAATAATATTTAGATGTTTGGATGCATGGATAATATCAGTGGCATTCTTTGTAAATATTAAATAAAAATAAAGGTTATTTCTTATTTGTACTTCACTTTTAATAAATTAGATAAGTTTGTTCGGATTTATATTCAGATGGACTTTTGCCGAATAATGGTCCATCAAAAATTAATATTTGATGAAATTTCTCATATTGTAACTGCTGAGATAATGAATTACGTAACTTCAAACATTTTAACTGATTAGTGATGAACTAGTTTTCAAGAACAACTCGAGCCCAAAGCTCACATGATAAAAAAATAGGGTTAATTTGTCGAATACACATATTGGGAAAAAATATCAACAAATAACCATTGTAATAAAATGATTCTTCGATGTGACACTTGTGAGAGAAGTTAGACCAATCTCTCCTTTCCGCGCGTGACACTGTTGTATGTATAACATATTAATGATATTATACTATGTTTATTAAATAAATAGAATAGAACAACTGTTCATAGTAATAACATAACTAAAATAGAATACACATTTTGTTACATTTCTATTATGTATGTTAATTATAGAATACACCAACAAATAGTAAATTGTGCTATTTTTGTTGATCACCTTTAGTCATTGACAATGGCGAAAGGGAAAATGTATTTGTAAACAACAAAGAAGTAGACGTTGTTGTTGGTACATTAAGGTAGTGAGGAAAAAAAGAAACGCTCAAAGAAGGAGAGAGAACCACCAACGAGAGAGATAACTAAGATACTAATATTGTAACAATAGAACAGAAATAGTATATTAAAATGTATAATGCTATAAACATCTACACATTTGTTGTTGGACGAGAATTAAAAGAATATATGAGACAAAAATATGTTTGCACTAAATATAAAATTTGTTTCGGAGAACTCTAGACAAATATAATGTGTAAGGAATGTCCGTTTGCTGAGGATGTAAAGTTTAGTCATTTGGAAAATAAAAATAAAGCAACATACATTATTAAACAATGCACAACCACATAAGGTCATGACAACTAAACCGTGCAGAGCAAGTAGATCATGGTTAAAAGGTTGAGAATGCTCCAACTGCGTATCGTTGTGCTGCAGTACATATGCATCCCTCAGCGATGTGGGAGCCCAAATGGAATTTCCCAGTTGCGTTAATTTCCATCAAAATGACAGAAGTCACACATGGAAAGCATGGGGTAAGGAAAAGCGAATAGACAATCATGGAAAAGTCTATGTTATACAAGAAAATAGAATGGAAAAAACCTTTTGTTTCAAAATGGAACATGTTGGTACGTGACTGCTAACTTGTAATATCACACTAGGAGCGTAAGGACTATATGTTAACACACCAGGAGCATAAGGACTTAAGTTCAACCCCCAAACATTGGTGAATATCAAGTTTGCTTGATCTCTTATTTGCATGTTCTTCCGGAACTCTCCGAACATGAGTGACAAGAAAACACATGGATGAATCAATAAAGCAGTTTGTAAGAGGTTGGGAGTATGTGGGTGTGAACTTAACCACCATATCATCAAACTTATATACATGATCAGCTGTTAATAAAATGTTGGTTGTGAAAAGTAATAACTATAAAAAGAAGGAAAACGAGCAATACTGCGAATATAGAAATATATGTCGCTTTGAAATAAAGTAATACTGCGAATATAGCAATACGAGCATACTACGAATATAGCAATACGAGCAATAAAAATATCTAAATATGTGTTATTCTATAAGATTCATATAGAGCAGTACTTAATTTTCGTGTTAAATTTTGTTTATTGATTTATAAAAATATATGTCGGTTTGAAATTTTTCAAACTATGCTATATATAGAAAAATATCTATGTTTTTTTCAATATAAACTTTTGATTTGATTATATTAGTACAAAAAGTATACATCAAATGAAATTAGATGGGAAAAAGAAAAAAAAAGATGAAAAATGAATGGTTAGATTGATTAAGGGTAAAATTTGTAATATTACATAATATATACAGAATACTCTAGCCATAAGTTTCATATTGTCATTTGTCAAATTACAATTTTTTCTATGGTTATACAATACAAATTCCCAAAAAATATTGGACTAGAATTCTCATGTTTTTTTTTTTGAACACAATGAATTCTCATGTTTTTTTTAAGATTTCATGTTTGTTTAGATATCCATAAGAACTTTGTAATAAAAGAAAATCTAACTGATTGATAATGAATTAAATAGTTTCTGATTTTTTGGTGTTCATTTGCTAAACTGGTAACCAAAAAGCTATATGTATATAATCTAAATAAATAATTTAGGGATTATCTTGACTGAAAAACAATAATTTACGGATGATCTTGATTCCTAAAAGAAGAAATTTCGTTTCTACCTAAATTTGATGCAATTTCTCAAATTTACTTTTAATGAATGAATATTTTCAAAAATACCTTAAATTTTGATGAAAATAGGCTTAATTATTTTTTTTAAAAAAATTAGAAACTTAGCATCACCTCTTTAACACTAAACTGTAAACAATAATACTAAATTGTAAATTGAATGTTAATATATTTTTGATAATGTATATTTTTCGAAAATGATATTTAACTTATGCTATTTTCAGTAATTTTTTTGCTAAAATTGTTGGTTAGAAGCTCTTACAATGACCGGAGCACAATACCATATGTATTACTTGTTAAATTAATTTGTGTCCTGATTAAATAATTCTAGCAAACACTCTACTCAGGATGGCACATGGGAAGTGAATGCCAGAATGGGATTGAATTATAATACTGAAGAAGTTCCATAAAGATTTCAATTTTTGGTGACTATTAAAAGACATAGTATAGTCATCAAGTTGATTGGTTTATGTATACTCGCCGTACGACTTCAACCAATGGCAAAAATCAGTCACATAACGCTCCCATTATTTCCACTTCCATATAGATACAAGCACAAAAAAAAATAAGTAAGTAAATAAATAAATAAGAAAGAAAGAAAGATCTGATCCGATATGATCACTATAAAATTATTAAAATTATAACTCAATTTTATTTAGAAAGAAATTAGTAAAATCATAACCCAATTTTATTTAGAAAGGAGAAAAAGGATGGATTAGAAAAAGATCAGACCATGATTGTGGGATTATAATCTAAACAGTCGGCTAAGTTTGCGCTGAGCATTTTGTCTCTTTATTGCAGACACAACACAACCAGATTTGTTTCACATGATTTGTTATGTTCATCTTAATTTTTCTTGATTAGTTCTATACAGATTCTAAATTAAGATTTATGGGAATGAGAGATTAAACATTATAATTATATACTATGATCAGTCAAAGATAGTTTTTGTACTTTGTAACAAATATTTGGCCTCTGATTTGTATATATCTATGTATGTAACATCCATTGAAGAAACTTAGACAGGAATGGCTGTGAACATGTTTTACTTTGTCCACTTCTAATAGCCATATCTTCGTTTAGTGTGAAATCAAAAATTTGTTACTTAAAATTCTACTCATACACATGGCCTGTGTTCGCGAATACACTGGTATGCAATAGTAGTAAACATAAATTATAAATATTAGATAATAGTATGATTGAATAACATATTAATTTTTCTAGTTACTTAATATATATTTATTGTATATAAGAACATCTAAATACTGCATATACACAGCACATAAATTAAATAGTATTAATTGATGGTACAAACACTTTGATGGAGAAATGTGAAATATATACTCTTTCTGTTACAAAAAATACATGTCTTAAAAATTTGTTTTTAGAAAGATGTATTTTTATATTTCTAAAGTATTTTCTGTCAATTAATAATAAAAAATTATGAATTTTAAAAACATTAATTTCATTTCTTGAAGTTTTAGAAATATAAAATTACAAAAAGCTATACATTAAAATTTAAATTTTAATATATTTTATTAATAAGTGTGAAAATTCTAAAGTAAATATTAATTTGAAATAGAGGGATTATGTATCAATTCATCTAAGACAAAATATGCAATTTTGTTTTGTTTTCTATCAAATTTTTTTTTAATACTGGATAATTATTTTATTATAAACTACGCAACATATTATAATTGATTATTCTACATACATTATGAGGAATCATATTTGACTGCATCATTTAATCATCTTACGAAATCCACGTTTGACAATATTCCTTTGTACCATAGCATATCTCTTATAAGTATTTTTTCCATAATTTACATATTTTACATCTTTTGGGATTCAAACCTTGGACTTTCTAGTGGAGAAACACTAAAAACCATTAGTCGAATTACTGGATCAAAGGTGTTTCCACGATTGTTTTTCTGTTTATGATACAATAAATTGGTAGCAACAGTAAACTTGATAGCAAGTAAATTTAACGATGCAAAATAACTTTAACTGTCAATAGTATTCTAAATGAATAATTATTTTTGGGATATTATATTATTTTATTATTGAAATTCTATAATCACTTAATATTGTTTTCGTGATCTTTTTTGCAAGGAGAGGGTTAGGCTAAGGTAGGAAAAGTCAACACCCTAATATCGTTTTTCTTCCAAAAAAATCGTCTATCAACTTCTTAATATTGTTCCTTTTCAAGGAGAGACTTAAGATAGGATGAATGAAAAATCAACTCAACTTAATATCTTTTTCTTTATCAAAAACAACTCAATTCGACTACATCGATATAGTAGCTGATAATATAGTAGCTGATAATATCCATTAACAGTGTCTAACTAGCTAACAATTAAGGTGTATTCATCAATAACTCAACGAAACCACTTTTCAAAACGTGAAAATATACATAAACTATGATGAATGTTAATGAATTATCTAAACATTCCAAAGTGCGACTATATACGCCAAATTCCTGTATTGATATTGGTAGGTCCATGACCTAGAATTTCAACTTAGAAATTTAATCGAGAGAGTCGAAGAACTTGGCGATGGACCACCTAAAGGCTACAGCAACACTCACTCAAGAGAAGAAAACTGTTTCTTATGGTGCAAGTCACTGTATAAGCTTCAATCGTTGTACACTTTAACTTGTTATAACTGGATTAATCTATAAATAAAAAACTCATATTATTTAGATATGTTCTTTAAAGTGAGAGGAGGATACTATGCATAATGCAACCTCAGTTCATCATGTTAATGCGTTCTTATCCGGATAACCACGTCCCTTACTTTTAGCATCATATCCTATTTTGATTATATTTCTATCCACCAAGAGTTAACACATCCTTAAACAAGCGAAAATAGCGACATATTAGTGATATGAAATGTTTGGCTATGAAATAATGCTAAATGCCATTTGACAAGAAAAAAAAAATCTACAGAAACCAAAAACAATTTAAAAG
The DNA here is from genome assembly GCA_905132765.1 of Moricandia arvensis. Lineage (NCBI taxonomy): Eukaryota > Viridiplantae > Streptophyta > Magnoliopsida > Brassicales > Brassicaceae > Moricandia > Moricandia arvensis. The sequence goes on from CAJHQP010007327.1 coordinate 9,065, forward strand.
CCATTTGAGTTTCAGGTCTGATGTCCGGACGGCGCGTGAGCGCGCTTTCCGGCGCCGGAGCTTCCCCCTCTCTCCCTCCGATCTCGTCTTCCCTTTGCTTCTTCGATCCCTCACCGCTTTTACCGTTTTGTTGTTGGTTCTGCTTCCGGAGGACAGCTTGTTTTCGTCTCTACTCGCGAGGAGATCCGAGTTCAGCCTAGTTTCAGATGGTGGTGGAGTCTTGACACAGTAAGGGTCAGGCGTGGCTGTTGAAGAAGTCGGCTTTTTGGGTTGTACAGGCGGCCCTTTTACCGTCTAGAGAGGCATCAGCACGTGAAGGAGGTGGAGCCGCTCTGTTCTGGTCCGGTGACTCTGGTTTCCGGTCGGCTTTGAGAGGCAATGGTTACGGTTGTTGGTCTCATTCTCGGCGTCTTGGTGAGCCGTCACCATCTACTTTTTCCATGGATGCCTTGGAGATTCTCTTAACTCGAGGGTGAGCTTAGTTTAGGGTAATGGCGTGTGTTATTGTCCTAGATGATGGTTCATTGTGGTTTGCTGTCTTGCGGTGTCGGAGCGGTCGTCTATGGCCGTCTCCGAGGCGGTATGGTAAACGCTCATCTTCCGGTTCCTTCACTTTCCGGCTCGTGTTCCGGTTTCCCGTTGAATCTTAGTCGACGAGGTTCTTTGGGGTCTGCTCTTGAAGATTGATTGTTGTTTGTACCGTGGCCACCGGTTCAAACCTTGACGAGTTCAAGTTTCCGTCCTTCGGTTCTCGAAGGCGGCGATTGGCGGTCACATCGAGGCCTGCGGGTTGTCTTCGTGGGTTCTCTCGTTCACCGGTGTCTCCTTTCGGCATAGTAGCACATCCCAGTGTCGTGGACAGCCTGTTGGTTGCTTATGGTGGTGCTGCCTTGCTAATACTTGTTTTGCAGGTCATAGAGCTTCACCGGATCAGGTGCTGCAGTTGTCTCGGATCCACTTTGTGCATTTTGTTCTCGGCTGTGGGTCTTTGGCCTCTTTCTGAGTTCGGTTTTGGCGGTGAAGATGCGGTGTATAGTCAGGTTTTACGAAGCGCTCTCCTCGATTAGTGTCTTCGGCCTTCCTATCTTCATTACGTCTAGAATTCTCGAGGCTCAGGTATGTTATCTCTGCCTCCCCTCCTTTCGGACATTGAGCTTCAAGTCAGTGGAGAGAACAAGTTCGATGAGATCGTCAGGAACCAGCTACTCCGGTAATGGCACTAGAAGTAACCGGCAACCGAGGAAACAAGGTGAACGCCACCTTCCTTGTGGGTAACATTAACGGTTGAGAACGGCGATTGATAATCTAAGGATTGAGAAATGACTAGCGGAACGCGCCAGGGTGGTGGTTGAGCGAAGCTAGCTTTGTTTTTCGTTTGAATTAGATCTTTTTGATCAAATTGAGTTTGTAATCAAAACTTGAATTCCCGTTCTCGGGTTGTGAAATAAATATTTAATTTAAAAAAAAAATAAAAAAAAAAAAATAATGCTAAATGATAATGGTTTTGGACCTATTGGGTGCATTTTCCAACGTTTCCATTCAGCAATAATTAGAGTGAAAAATATTTTTTTTTGAATAAAACAGCTAAAAACCTACGACTTACAAAAACGCTTTTAGCAAAAAATAAAGTTCACGAAAAAACCAAAATAACTTCTAACTTCTATTTTAGCCATTGTAATTTCTAACTTTTAAAAGTTGTCCATTTTAAGTTTTAACTTTTGTTGATTAAATAGTTTTAGATACTTGAAAAGTTAACGTTAAATTGATTTAAAAATATTTTTTTTGTGTATCTAATGTCTTAATCAACAAAAGTTAAGGTTTAAAATGGATAATTTTTAAAGGTTGAGGATTAAAATGATTTCAACAGAAGTTTATGTTTTTTCTGTTTTGTTTTGAAAGATCTGAAGTTTTTCCGGATTTATCTATTTGAAACCAGAAACATCTAATATTTTACTTAATTACTTCTTCAAAAAATTAACTAAGTTAATTTAATTATATTTTCTCTTTTTCCATTCACGTTTTTTCTTCCTTTTATAATGCATTAATAAAACATTTTATCATAATGACCAATATGACTTAGATACATTTTTTAAACTAGCAATTAAAAATAATGTGTATGGACAATTGTAATAACATCAGATAAGGTGAAATTCGCTGGACCAACAATCTTGGTACATCAACATTGTCTTGTCTAGTTAACATAGAAGTCGCTAATTAGATGACGATATATTTGACATACAAAAAGATATACTTTGGCTATACTAAGACAGTTATATATTAGTCTTATTACATGAGACACACCCAAAAAACTTTAAATCAGTGTTTTCTGGTTAGTATTTATTATAATAATAGATCTAAGCTATGATCTTAAAGGGATAACTAAATAAAATATAATTAGATTTTTTTTAGTTCACATAGAGAAACCCATAAAAAAACTAAGATCTTCCAAAACAAAACAAAAAACATAAACCTTTTTTAAAGTCATTTTAATCTTCAACTTTTAAAAAATGTCCATTTAAACCTCAATTTTTGTTGACGAAGTCGTTTTCGATATCTAAAAAAGTCAACTTTATATTGATTTAACTATTGACTTTATGTGTATTTGAAACGGTTTGGTCAACAAAAGTGAAATTTAAAATGGTAAATTTTTTAAGTAAAGATTAAAGTGACTTAAAGGAAAGTTGAATATCGTTTCAACCTTTTTTTTTGTAATTTGAAGGTTTTTTTTGTAGTCATTTGAAGTTTTCGAATGAGCTACTCCATGTAACACATCCAATAATTAATACATATTTAGAAAGTTACTTTTTTATGAAAGAATATTTAGAAAGTTATTGAATCCATATTGATTAGAGATCTTGCAATGCTTATAATACAAAAGATCTTTCTAATACATAACATAGGATTTCTGAAAATGTGATTTTACTCATTTTTGTATTTGTTTCCATAATAGTATTTAGAGACAAATATATACTTTTATTTATCCTTCTAAAAATAAAATTGCTATTGGTTCTTTTATATTTATGGGACAAAATAAATTTTCTATTTTTTTTACTAGAATATAGAAAAATAATATTTAGAAATACACTAGAACCCCCTAAACATTATTTAACAATTGATTTTTTAATTTTGCTCTTATGTGTTACCAGTTACCACCATATTCTTTTTCATTAGAAAAAATGACATTGCTTAGTGAAAATGATGACATGGATGAAACTAATTATGAGATGAAACTATTTTTAGTGATACAAATTTTGAAATTACGAAAATTCAATTAAAAACTATTCTGAAATTTGTAAAATATTTTTATATTATATTATTTAATGGTACATTTGAAATAATAATTAAAAACTCATGTATCATTATTTCAAATGTACCATTAAATAATATGATATAAAAATATTTTATAAATTTCAGAATAGTTTTAATTGAATTTTTGTAATTTCAAAATTTGTATCACTAAAAATATTTTCAGAATTTTATTATTTGAAAAAAAAAATTTAATCATGTATCATTAGTCTCCTTTTAATATCTACCATTTAGTTTTACTTTTTTGATAATTATACAATTTTTATATTCAACAAAATTTTCTCTTAATTTATAAAATCTGATCTAATACATCTTAACCAAAACTAATTGATAAAAAAATATCCAAAATTATTATTTTAAATATATACATATATATATTCTTAATTATAAATTTAAAGTAACTAATATTTTTGTTTAAATTAAATGAAAAATAAATTAAAATATTGGTAGCAAAATGATAAAATATCAAATATTAATATTTATTTTTTAGATATAATTAACTCAAATTTTTTTATTTCTGCAAATTCAGGCTACGAAGAGCATTATTCGGCCTTGTCCTTACTACGTGAGGCCGATTTAGGAACCATATGCGCAAATGTTCATCTGGCCAACCACATGGAGCGACACCGGGTTTAGTTGTTCTTTTTCGTGCAATTTCCTTTTATGGAGGCTGAAGTCGAGCGATGCGTCCCCAAGCCTCGAATTCTTGCGCTTAGCTTATGAGGGTCCGACCTGGATTTGAGCCCAACAATTTTTCCCCAAGTCCATAATGGCCTTCTAACCTCGCTCGTTCATGACTGAATATCCTTTTCGCTCTCTTTTTTTATAAAAAAAAAATCCTCATATCTTTCTTATCCCGCAGGTTAATCATATCAAGATTCTCCTAAATCTTTGCGGGATATTATGTAAGTGTGATTCCTGTTGAGACCCTAATTCTCTTGCTTATAAATTTGGACACCAAAACTGTTATCTGCTATATCCTCTTCTAATCTTCGCGATACCATACGAATCATGTCTACTAGGAGAAAACCAAGAACACACAAGTCCGAGAGGATTCATAGCAGATCAGTGTAGGAGGATCCGATAGGATCTGTTTTGTTGATGTGACTGACACTTTAACCAAAGTCCTCTGAGAGGAAACATGTCTTCCTTGTGTGCCTGGCTTCTTCGTGTTTGGTTGGTGTGGACATGCTTTCCCATAGAATCATGTCGATTCTATTTTTGGAGGAAGGCGGGGGCGAGCTCGGTTAATCTTCTTCGGCTCCCCAGTTTTGTTTGTTGGAAGTAATTTTTGTTTTGAGATGATTTTTTGGGGTCACTGTGGCCTCCTTCTTTTTAGAGTTGTTATTGTTCTCTTCTTCTTTGTTGCTCTTGTATCTTAACACGGATTTGAACTCTTCTTTGGATTGGCCTTTTCAATTGTTAAAGGTGCAAAATTTGATAGCGTCGGAGGTGGATGGTTTGCTCTAGCTCGAGTTGTTGACCATGAAAAAATGTTATCGTATGGTGACTGGCTCCTTTGGGTTTGGCAGTTTCTTATTCAAGTTGGAATTGTTTTTGTTTGCGTTGTATTGTCTTTTACAGCAGGGTCCTCTTCTTCGTGGGCCGTGAAGTATGAGGCTCGGTGGAGGGCATCATCTAGATATGTCGGTGACCTTACTGACATTTCTTTCTTAAGCCTTGATGAGAACCATACCCGTTTTTGAGGCCACAAGAGCTACTCATTCGTTGAGGCGCGAGATTCAGATCATGATGTCTCTAAACCTGGTGATATAGGATCTTAGTGGTTCAAATGGTTCTTACTTCAGGTTCCATAGGCCTACTTTAAAATCCCTCATTTCGATGAAAATCAAATATTATTTAGGAATGCATATAAGAGTTGAGTAAAATTGTCGATGGATTTTCTTTTAAGTCATGCAAACCATTTGAGGTCGGGACCATTCAGTTTCCTAACAAAAAGTGGCAATAGTCGGCTTCCTTCTCATCATTTTTTTATATGAGCTCGAAAGATAGCTAGTCGACAATCTCAAACTTGAGCCTTCAAGTCGGTATTCCTGGAGTACTCAGTGAATCAAATTATTCATATGTCGCATAGTATCACTATCTATGTCTAGTTCGTGAAGGGGGCCCGTCGTGTTTCTTCTATTACGCGATCTATCTCTTAGGCCTAGTTTTTCTCCATGTGCATGACAAATCGACGTTTTTTTGACGTAGATATAGAAAGTTTCGGTCGGTAATATTTTATGGGTCAACCGTTTCCGGGTTTGGGTTGGCTAGATTATAGGGTGCATGCTCTTGGTCATGTGTTCCATGGGGAAAATCTATCGGGGTCCTTGGAACTCTTTCATCGGGAGTCCGATAATTTGGAAAACTCTTTTGTTGTTGTTGATCGGTTTGATATTGAGTCGGGCTAGTAGGAATATGAGTCAGTGTGCTTCGGTATTTGGGCTGCCTTGTGTGTATTTTCATCCAGCCCGTTGAAACTTAGGCTATGGTGGATGGTTCCAGATCAAGGCGTTGTTCTTGATGTTCCTTCAAATTCGAAGCGTACATATCTGGAGCTTTGGAAATCATGAGTGCTTAAGGCTCCTGGGTATACCCGTTGCGCAGAGTGATCAAAAATTTCAGATTGATTTTGTGGACGTTTGAGAAGCGCAATGTATCGTGAGATTCCTTTCATTCTTCTTTAGACGATTAATTATAGTTCGTTGAGTGAGTTATTGGCTCTAGAATTTCTCTATGAGGATGGTGAGCATATGTAGAAGATCAACCACCTCTCCTTGGGTTTGTGATATTGGTAAGGGGGATGTCGGCCTCAAAGTGTGAGTCTGAATGTTGGGGTCATTGGCATATTGCTATGTTGGGTCCATACCTGTGAAGAAGGCGTTTAGGGATCGTGGAACGTGGGAGGTTCGAGGGCGTTGCTGCTTGCTAGGGAATTTTTTCCCTAATGGATGTTGTTAAGTCAGTTAGTTCAGTGCCCATGGACAGAGTTTCAAATTCTTTTTTCATGTCAGATATGGGAAGATCAACGTGATCGGTTCGGAATTCGGTGGAACCAGGAGTCGTGAGTGTGGGATCCGTGAACATGCTTATGAATCTTTAAATCAGATTCTTAGCAAGGGTGTTTTCATTTATCTTCTCCACAGACAGTGTCAAAATGTGGATTCTAAAATCCACATTAAGAATTTGGTAGTGCTTGCTAATAAAATATCAAGGAAGAATAATTTGTGGGTAATAATATCCTTATATAACAACTATGTAATCAAACTCAAGTTGATAAAATGAAATTTATATATTGATGTATTGGGTTTACAAAGTATCTAAAAGCCAATTGAAACTGTACTAGTTTAAGAAGAAGCTATAAAGAACAAGATTGAAGTGTTTAAGCAGAGAGATCGGGGTCGATGGTAAGTGTGTGTGTATGAAAGCGTGAATCCCTTTTTCCTCTCGTTTCCCTTTTATACTTGCTCTATTTGTTAACCTCCTATACTTGCTCTATTTGTTAACCTCCTCTAAGATCCTCTCTTTTTAGTTAGTTAATCCCCATGATCCCAAAACTGCTCCCATCTTATCGGGATATGTTGAGGACTTATTGTGACTTGTCGAAATGGGATTGAACATATCTCACGTTCCTCATCTCACCGAACTCGAGCTATGGAGAGCTTTATTCGGCTTCGTCCTTATTACTTGAAGCCGATTTAGGATCCGAATGCACAAACGTTCACTGGCTCGGTCTTCTTCATGCAATTTCCCTTTACTGAAGCTGAATTCGAACGATACGTTCATCGCTCTCAACCTGGAATTGGGCCCAACATATTGTTTTGTAAGACTTCAAAAGAAGCATTTAGAAAAAGCGTTAAGTACATATCAAAGATTGTAAGAGCCTAAAATAATAGTAACATCTGACTAGAAATATACTAGTACGAAGAAGCTAAATGATAATGGAATTCATAATGGATTCATGATACAAAATAAGAAAACGAAAAGATGTTACAAAATCAAAATGGGTATGCATTTCAGTTAAAATTGTTGAAAAAAGTGGCAGAAAAAAGAGTGAACCAAAGTTGACAATTGGAATTTGCAAGCGGGCACATGAAACTGATGTCTTGTAATTTATTGTAACATCCCGAGTTGTGATATATAAAAAAGGCTTAAAAGAATTGATTTAACTACCTATGTCACCAAAGTGCACTTACCTTTTCTGTCACACATCCGTTTAGAACTCCATGGGTTAAGTGTGCTTATGCTGGAGTAGTGAAAGGATGGGTGACATATCAGGAAGTGATTCGCGATACCGTGTGAGTGAGGCCAAAACACGGGAAAAGTCATGTGGTGATTGTAGGGTCAATAAACAATGATTTCGAGCCTTAGAAAATTAACGCACGCGGGTGGCCGGAGCATTATATTTATATCATATGCTTTTTTGTGAGATGTTATAATCTTTAGCTTTTGATATTTTAGAACTGTCATTAAAAAAATACTGTATGTAATGATGTCATCAATTGTAAATCATACTAAACGTAGGGCCCTACATATCTCGCAACCCTAAAACAACTATCTCTTGTCGAGTGTTATTTTTTTTTTCTTACACCTTTTTCTATAGCCTGAGATTAAAATTAGACAATTATTCGAACTTTTAAGCGCCTCTGGATCTCTTGTGGCCATTTAAGGCCGGGCTTTCTTAGTAGAAGTGGGCTTTGGGTAACGGTTCATGATATAGTGTCTCCCCTTAAATCTGACTTTCTGTTTAAGTATGGTTCATGTTTCTGTCTTAGTGTAATAAATATGGTTAACAATTTTATATTAGTATATAATCAAGAAAACAAAATCAGTTAAACACAATAATAATTCAGTTTTTGTATGTCGAGCTTATATATGATAGAACATTAGATGGAGACTTGGAGTATATTGATTTGTATATTTAGTTGTTCGGAGTTGGCCAAGATAACATCAAAACCTGAAATATAAAACAGTTTTTACAAGCTTCCGAAAATTTATTCAAAAATCTAATATTAAATTATAGTATTTCGTTTTGTTTTTATGTAAGAGTAAGACCATTAATAAACAAAAAGGTACAAGTTGGTAAAAAATATATAGAACGATCCATCTCATCTGGTAGTTTAGAAAAAAGGCAATTAAAAAAAATTCATCTCATCTTTCGTTCCAATAAGAAATCTGATAACGCGATTAAGAAAGCTAAGTCTCGCCCGGAATGTTGACTGACTGACCCATTCTTTGGTTCTTTGACCCTTTCTATTTAGCTTATTTTCGATAAACATTTCTGCAACAAATAAAGAAAATATGAAAATTACAAGAAAAAATAATAAAATAACACAAGTTAATTAAGTTACTATTTTGCAAAAATACATTTAATCAAAAATATATTAAAATTTGAGTTTACATTTTATTGATCATTGTTTTGAGTTTAGTGTTGAATGAGTGGAGTTAAGTTTTTAAATATTTTATAAATATTTAGAAAAAATAATTTAGTTTATTTTCATCATAATTTAAAGTATTTTTGAAATTATCATTCAGTAAAGGTAAATTTTCAAAATAATTTTAAATTTGTAGTAAAATTGCAATTTCTCTCCAAATTATAAGCGCCTCATTTCTAGAGGTTGAATCAGTCTAAAAATCCAATAGTTAATTCATAATTGGTTGGTTCAGTGTTAAATCATTAGCTTAGAGTTCCAGGCATGGAGTTTATCAAATAAATGATTTGATATTAACGAGCAGCCGCAGAGCCTACTAATAAAGTTTAACAAATGAGCAATCAAAAAGGAAAAAGGATGTTACAATCTATATAATATACTCGAGTATGCGATTATATGAATTACTTGCACCCCACTTTTCTTTTAGAAAATTGGACTTTTCTTACTTTTCTTTCACTATACCATATTAATACGCCTCAATATTAGTACGTAAACTTCCATTCAGTTTCCTATTCCCATAATTATAATACTTAAAAACTATATATGTTAAACAGTTTTCTTTGAAATTTCGCTTAGAAGATAAGGCTGCAGCCGACATTGCTCAGGTCTGTATCTCTATATAAGACCCATATTTGCAATCCCAACATATATATTTCAGAGAGCACACACAACAACAACAAAAGTGAAACATTTACCAATTTATTCAACAAGAAAAACATGGCAAAGAGCAAAGACGGTTCGCTACTAAACCGGTTGAGACAGGCCGTAAATAAAGTGAAATTCGTGTTAAGTTTCAAGATAAACAGCCTCTGGGGTCTCGTACCAATGCTTGGTTCTTCTTCTTCCTCCTCATCTCTTCGGTTTAGTTTCAACGATAGACCAGGTTTAGCAGCGGCTTGTACGGAGGAATACTGAACCCGGAAATCAACTGGTTCTTCAAGAGGAGCGTTTGTATAGAGCCAGGAGTTATGATCCATCTTCAGACGAAGACATAGACAACAAAGCTGAGATGTTCATAGCTAATTTCTACAAGCAGCTTAAGATTGAGAGACAAATCTCTTTGGAACTTAAATACTTGGGTAATAATTCAGAGTTTCAAGTATACTTCACCTTAAGTTTTCATACTTTCTATTTATTATTCCTTTGTTCATTTGTTGTAATAATAAGATCCAAAAATTTCATTGTGCGTGGGGCCTGCTATTTTTTTCGTGGTTAGGCTTCACGTTTAGTCATTTACATTTTGTAATTTATGAATGTAATGATCACATGAGAGAAAGTTGTGATGACGTAATTAATGTCATTTGATGGATTTGAGTATTTAAATATTTATTGCTATTTCCTCAGAAAATTTTGGATAATTTGGGCTATATCAATCAACAAATGAAGAATGTGCTCCATATAATTCCAACTTTCAGATCTGGATTGTAAATAGTGTTAACGTTTTAAACCTTTGTGTAACCGGTTTCATTCTCATCACATATTAAAGCTATTGAATATTTTCAATTAGGCAACTATTTAGACTTAGACTATACGCGTGGTGCAATATTTTATTTAAAATCCAAGTTGTACCTTGACAATTTCAAGTTTGATTCAATTACATAGAGCAAAAATCCGATACACTGATCATATTTCCTTGCAAGTTTGCCAACCATCATAATCCTCTTATCTTAATTCCAGTTGAGTCGTGCGTCCACTGACCTACTTTAGTCAAATTGATCTGATCTAATTGTGCTGAATTTGAATTGTCTTTATGGGCAAATAGCTATGCTGACCTTCATTTTAGGCCCACGCAATTCCAGTTTCATTTCATCGTTGACTATACACTTTCATCAAAAACTTTTTTTTCCTTTTTTGACTTTTGAAAACTAAGTCAATGTAGAGAATAACATATCTATTTTTTGAAACGAATCTAAATAGCTGCAGTGTGTGTGAATATATGAGGCGGTTCATAAATATCTAAGCAAGAAGAGAGAAATAGACAGGCAGGCGCCAAAATAAGAAAAGACATATAGTTGGAGTTTATCAAGAGACTGATTCTCTTGTTTGATGTTAAGTGTAGTTTGAGCCTTGTGTAGAAACGAGTTAAAGATGCTGATCTTTGGTGATTCATGTGGACCAGTGTTGAATTAGTTATACATTGATTGCGTCAAGGGAATGATTGATTCTGAGAATGGCTTTTGATACGACTCGATTCTATCAATTCTGTTTAATTATCTGCAGATCTTCTAAACAAGGATTATATTTTCGACCAAAAGTTTACTCTGACAATGCTGCAGTGCCACTGGAACGGTTATGTTGGATCATTTAACGTGATTAGACACATTAAAAAAAACATAAACTACCCTATATGATCTGCGATGAGAAACATCCTATATTCCGGGGTGTTACATCATATATCTATTAAATTGAATAGTACAAATAAGAAATAACTCTTAGTTCTACTTAATACTTGTACAAGAAAATGCTATTGATACTATCTATGCATCAAACATCTAAACAATTGATTACTAACGAAAAAAAATTGGGCTCGCACGAATTAACAACATTTGTCATGTAAAATTGGAGATTTCATAAAAAATGTATATGTGTTTATATGATATATATAATTAAATTAGTTTTATTTTTATTTATATTCATATAAGCTAACCAACTATATTTGAACTATAAAAAATAATAATGTCAATAATTTTTGATATAATATGAATTTATTCATTTACATAACAAAATCATGTAACTTTCCATAACAATTTCAGTAACTAAAATACATACTATATTTATTATAAATGGTTATATATTACAAACAAATACAATGTATTATTCATTTGTACGATATACATCTAACAAGAATAATTTATGTAATTTATAAATTTAAAAAATTTTTAATCACCATATATAATACATATACACAGTTATGTTCTAGGCACGGATCGAATTTCATGAGTATCTTTAGGGACTATACGGATCGATATGCAAGTGTACAGGATTCGTAAAATGTGTATCCAGCGATCTGGGCATATTTCGGGAGTTGTAGGGATATTCGGACTAAAATCCAAATACACGCCGCGATATCTTCTCTAGACCTATTTTTTTATATTACAAACTAACAATTAACCATCTATTAGTCTATTTAAACATTATTATGATTAAAAATACTTTGAAGTCAGAGCAAATTTAATAATTCAAACATTCTTATGTTTATATTTATATACTATACATAGATAAGCTATAATTAAATTTTAATATGATATTTAATATCCAGACGCTAAATTATTACCATCCGAATTCGTACTTGGATCAGTCGAATACCGATCAAAGGGATCACTATGCAGCGATCCCCAATATCGGTTTTTTGAAGCGGATGGGACTCCAAATCGGATAACGATATCAAATATTAAGTTTCATGTCATACATACTAGTAATCATATCATATATAATACTGTGCTTAAAATATTTGACATTCATACAAAATAAGTCACAGGCGGCTCAGGGCGCAAACCATTACTCGCGCGGGTCAAAGTCTAGTCTAATCGTATATAAACTGATAAGCAGACCAAATAGAAAATAACCTAGATATTTCTACTTAATATTTAGCAAGAATCCATTGTTACAGTATCCTCGCATCAAACATGCTAAACATTGTGTGATTACTACAAGAAAAAATTGGCTTAGAACCCCGCATTAACACACTTAGTCATTTAAAATTGAGGGATGATTTCATAAAAAATGTATACTGTGTGTTTACATCATGTATATTATTAAACATCTATTTTTTAGTTTCTTATTCTATATTACATATTAAGCTACGAAAATCTATATTTGAACTATAAAAAATATTAATGAATGTCAATAATTTTTGTGAGTATAATATGCATCATTAATATTAGTCTTTACAATAAGCAACAATCATGTAAACTTTCCATATACTAATGTTAGTAGACGTAAAAATACATACTCATATACCTGTTATTATAAATGCGTTTCTATGATTAGACAACAAAAGGTGTACAATGTATGTATTCATTTGTTACGACTATACATCTGAATAAGATAATTTATGTAATTATAATATATGATTTTAGATCGTACCAGGGTAATAATACATATATCACAGTTATGTCTAGGACGGATCGAATTTCTGAGGTTAACTATCTTTAGGGACATATACGGATTCACATATGCATTCGTTGTCGGATTCGTAAAATGTTATCCTGTGAAGGATCTGGATGATTCGGCGTCTAGGATATTCGGACCGTAAAATCAAATACACAGCGGATATTTTCGCGTCCTTAGACTATTGTGTATCTAATATAAAAAGCTATACAATTTAACCATCTATTAGTGCGTATTTAAAATTATTATTAAAAAACTTTGAAGCATCACATAAAGTTACAAATAAAATTTAGCTATTTTTTATATAATTATACATAGATTAATGGGACTATAATTAAATTTAAATATTTAATATCCAGAGCCTAAATTTTACCATCCGAATCGTACTTGGATCAGTCGATATCGTAAAATCACTATCAGGATCCCAAATATCCGGTTTTTTGAAGCGGATGGGATCCCAGATCGGCGATAACAGGGATTAATTCAAATTTATTAAGTTTCGATTCAGTGACATACAGTATAGTGAGTGCGAGAGAGAAACTGCTTAAAATGATTTGACATTCATAAAAATAACACTCAGCTTGTGGCGGGCGCGCGCGGGTCAATGACTAGTGTTTCTATTAGACCAAAGTTAGAGATACATAACCTAAAATGCGTTATTGTGAGAGAAGCCAATCAACTCAAGCTAACAATGCGGAGTAGTTAAGAGAACCTGCCTGCCGTTATGCTATGCTTTCTGGTTCGTAAAATGGTTCAGATTAAGTATTAAGCATGATCTTGATACGGTAGTTTGTATATCATCCAATGATAGCCTTAATACTTTGGTTCTTCCAAACATGGCGCTTTGTTGGTGTCATCTAAAATAAGTTTTGTGCGTTTTTTGGCTCACTCCGCTGCTTTATCACAATAAGCAGTTCTATGTCACAAGCCTAACTTGGCACTCCGGCTAGATAATTAGTTTTGACACTGCGTTCACTACTCACTAACCAAGGACAACGCTGGAATCGGTTTTCAACAAGTCAGACTTCTCTGCTGAGCTCATGCTTAAAATAACAACAGTAACACACCGATGCATTAATATTCTTTTTTTTTTTTTGTTGATGTAATAAGTCAAAAAGGAGTATATAGTAAGAAAGCCCATTTTGACGATGGTTAAGCTGCTTTTGTTTACATTTACATTTTGTTTTCATTTGCACTAATGCAGATGGAATGATAATGTTTTGTCATCGTTTACATTACATAATTGAGCTAAGGTATTCTATAGCCAAATTCCAATACATTTATCTTTGTTTAAGTATCCATCCATTAATTGTCTACCAAATATTTTAGCGGAAATTGGACTGTGATGGGACTATTCAAAAGACATTATAATTCAATATACTAACCCAATTCCTCTAATTTTCTCCTCTACACAGTATAATATTGTTTATACTATTATTATACCCCTATTATTTTGGCTTTTTATACCCTTGTGTGTAACCGGTTAAAACCTACAATAAGAAAATTACTGCTTAAATTACTAATTTTTATAGAAATGAAAGTTGTGCTCTCGTTGTTCAAACACCCTTCCTACCTCTCTTCAATCCACCTGTCTTCTTCAACTCTCATGATTCTTTATCAACCACTTTTCATATGCGACTATATCGGAAGCAACCACAACAAACTGAATTTTCAAAATATATTTCGGAACAACAAATTGTATTTGCATAAGGACCTCCTCTCAGATGAGGATGGAAAACTCCTCGGAACCTCTCCTAGCGATCGACCCCGTCGAGTAAGAATATTAGTGCGAGAACACTATGAAGAGTCTTCGAGCATAAGATTTAATGCGTGTGTGTTGCTTTAATATACACACGTAAGTTTTGCCCGAGAAAAATTCAAACACTGATGGAATTCCTGATTGTCTTGTGTTGGTCTGTATTTATCTCTTAAATTCTCTTAAATTTCCAATCGCTTTATATTATTGTGTTAAACCAGTGTTGAGCAAGGATTTTGGAGCATTGTCCTTCTTGCTTCTCTGCAATCTCGACTTGCGCAGACGACGATGTTACAGTGAGAGCGCCGCGCGATAAGGAGGCAACCGAGCCTCTTTTTCATCTCAGAATTTGTGGGATTTGTTGATCAAACTGTCTATATTGAAAGGTGAAAGTTATGTGAATAATATAGTCAGAGTCTCATAGAGCGACGTGTGCCCCAAAGTTGATGGGGAGAAGATGAACAGTTTATGTTAACTGTTGTTCCTTATTTAAATTATATGCATAATAAAACAGATAATTGTAAAACAATATGTAATTTTATATTTTTTGTTCAGCGATAATTCTTTTACGGTATACTATTTATGATGGTTCTATTCCATTTGATGGTTACTAAAAGAGTTTATATTTGGTTTTAGAAAATATTAGTTTGTTAATTTCTTAAGTTTCTCGTTACATGTTTTTTATCTGGGGAAAAATTGCATTATGATCTATACTGAAATTTAATATTACATAAGTATAGTTTAATATTACAGTTAATTAATTATGTACTTCTTATTTTAAGAATTTTGAATATCCTCATGGTTAGTGTTTATATATTTTGGGTCTATTAGGCGTTTAGTGGATCAGAGTTTAGATTTAGTATTTAGTAGGTGAGAGAAAGATTGTTGGGCCATCATTAACTTCTTCCATGTAATCATAGATAATTTCAATAATTTCACCAACATTATGATAGTCATTTTATTTTTCTTCATTTTCCATTTGGGTTTATGATTTATATTTTGTAGTCTTATGGATCTATATTTTGGATTAAATGTGTTTAGTGACTAAAGTTTAAGACTTTGGTATTAGAAGGCCGAGGAGTATGGGTTGAGGTTCATCCATTAACTCTCTCTTATGGTATAAGTCTAGTATCTAAAAGATTGAGCTAGGATTGTATTTTAGAGTTTTGTAATGGGCGTTTTATAACTTATACATTATGTTTGGTGATATGAAACTGTTAGCAAATCAACGTCTTGTGGAGATATATACGTGGAACTTCCCAAATATACGTGCGAGTCGTATCTTCCTTACCCTTTCACATTTGAAACCTTTTTTAGGAAATTGAGAGTGGTATATTAGACGTGAACAGCTCATTTACGTGATGTTGGCTACCTATGTTTAACTCTTAAGGAAGTTTTGGTTTGGAATTGTAGTTAGGGTTACATTTATCGATGTTGAAGGGTTTAGCTCCTTATATATAGTTGATAAGCGTTTCCATTTGATTTCGTGATCTATACTTTTTACTAATTATAACTCAATACCAACATATGCATAATCTGCTAGCGACTTTATTCTTATGTTATGTTTAACATAAGTTCGATATTACGTGAGATAAATATGTTATTATCCACGCATGGTCGCAAAGAGTATCTTACTCTATATGTGTTAATCCTCACAAACTTGACATATACGCTCTTATTATAGTTGATGTGCCAAGAAAAAACAACCACGTTTAAACTTGCAACGAGCGATTTCGCTTCAATCCTGATTCACGTGCTATGTAGGCCCAAGGCAGAACACCATGACATCGAGCGTATTGAGTCAAGTATGAATCTGAACAATTCGATAATTCCTGTCCTTCAAAATCGAAATATTAAATCCTGAATTTATTCATTTCAAATAGGTTATTCGCCAAAAGACCATATTTTTTAAGGGATTAAGTCCTATAGCTCCACTCTGTGTATTTGTTGTTTAGAACAATAAAATTAATTTAAACATAAAATAAAGAAATTACTCGTGCAACAAAACTAATGCACAATTTATGTTGATTGATAGGACGATGATTTTCTCGTTTGTAATCTTTAGTATAAAATTACTCAAATAAATCCATGATTTTGGATGACGTTCAAAAATTTTATCGGTGTAGAAGTATATATATGAGTACAATAGTCAATACTAAATGATATTATTTATTATTTAGGGGTTTTTTTCATTTTAAATATTTAGTTGAGAATTCCAAACCATATAATATGAGTACCTAACAATAAGGTTATTCCAATACAAGTTAAGAAAACCAATAGTTAACATATAATAAACACAACAAATTTACTAACGGTAAAATTACAGAAAAACATGAAACAATATATTATAGAGAGGAGAACCATAAGCTCAAAAAAGAAAACAAAAACTAACTGTGTAGTAAAATGCTTGCACCTGGTAACCTCATTACAAAAATCAAAACATCCTTAGTATAATATAGAATAGAACCTTCAAATACTTAATTATATAAGTGTTAGAAAATGATTACAAAGACATATATATCTAATATATAAATCATGAAAGCTTGCCATTAACCTACATGTAAGTGTGGCTGGAACATAATTCATATACCCTCAAGGAACAAGATGTGTTTATATCTCTGTATTTAATAAAGAGATAGATTAATAGAATGTATGTATATTCTTATAATCTCTATGAAATACAATTGACAACATTATTTGAACAACTGATATTAACGAAATCAAAGATAAGATAATCAAGAAATACTATTTAAAAAAGCTAAATGTCTTTAGTAATACTTTATCAAATATTTAAAAGTAATCACATTGATTGTTATATCAATCTGTTAAATCGTGAAAGACCAAAAAGGAAATTGCGATATTGTCAAGAGCGCACCATGTTGGATCCCTATATATCTATATGTGAAAACTTAGTAGAACATATGTACGTTGCCAATCTAAATTAAGTTGACGACTGAGTGTAAAGTTCTGATTTATTTAATGAATCTTAGACTGTATTAATCTAGTGCTATACATAAAAAAACCACAATTATCGTGTGTGTATAGCTCAATACCCTTGCTATTTTTCGGAAGCTATCCCTTTCATTCGATCAGTGATGCAGTAATATAATATTGTGAGGAAGACATACATATCAACAAGTCGCGTGATCGCCTATGTTATATGACGTGTGTTCATAATCTGGGCTTTAACATTCTTTTCTCGAGATCGACTCTCCCCAAAGCTTTTTCCGGTTGTACACGCTTAAAGAAGACTGCTTAGTGATTGGTTTGAAGCGTTAGGAAGTAGGCTTTCAGAGAATGGTTATAACCCCATTCAAAATATTGTGCTAACTCCTATTACATGATTCATAACGCTGAACGGTTGAGAGGGAATAAGGCCATCTCCGTGCGGAAAAAGGTCTATTTATCGGCCCAGAAGAAGATGACCAAGAGTAGTAGATACTAGGAACCTCATATCTTGCCGTCTCGATCAGTCTGAGATTTACACCATGCTCGTTGTATGTTGTCCAGTCATGATCTCCTCGGACTAGAGTCGTCCTCGCATACTTGTCAAAGAAGCTGAATCCTGAAAAACCAGCTAACAAGATACGAGAAAACTACAAAATCCTCAACCGAGTCAGTCAGAATTAACACTCTTGTGGACAAATTCAGGACTCAAAAGCAAGGATGCACCTAAGGAAGACATGCCTGCGACAACTCTCTCCTGACATGTTCTTGAAAACCCTGATTGCAGTCATTTGCGAAGAAACAGTATCCAAGCCAAGATATGCATGTTGGCGAAAGCCTCTCGGAAGAAACCTGCCAAACTGACAGCTGCCACGGGTATAAAACCGCATCATAGGTTGACATCTCAGTACCCTTGTTGAGGATCGAGACTGATGTGCCTAGATTGGGTGGTGGCGTGCCTCCCATTTGCGGCCTAACCAAGTCTTGAAAAGCCACACCAAACGAAAGCCTCAGATCTCATTGTATAATAAACGCACATCCAAAAAAAAGAACAGGCTGTCCTATGGTGGTTCAACACCAGTGATGAAAGGAAGCAATCGAAACTGCGAGACTTCATTAAGAAGTCGAAGTATAAGAACATAAGAGTTATACCTAATAAGAGAACAAAACGTGACAAGATGAAATTGGAATGTATTTGTTTTACCGGTTGTCACATGCGCAGTATTTATTGAATAACGACATCCCTATAATTTACCTAAAGGTGCTGTTCTCTTTTTGTGTGTATCAGAGGCCGACCCTAATACCCAAACCTCGTTACCCTGTTTGCAGAGGGGAGCTGCCTTGTATTCAAGACTGAAGTATAGTCTAAGGAGCATCTACATATCCCACAGACGTTGTCATTATACAAAGTTAAGTGAGTGCTAGAACGGCCCCAATGTTACAAGTAAACAGAGGCTAATGATATAGTGACTCTCGAAGGAGGTGTATCTGCGGTTTCTCTATCTGTCAATTTTCACGATTCACACAGATGATCCCAAATATATATGGAGTGAATCATATCTAGGATGATCACACAAGTCCAAATTATTAACGAGCGTGGCGAGGAGTTTAAGTTCGCCTTTCTCCAGGATTCAAATGAGACCAATAAGCCAGTGCATAACATAATTGTTTTAGTGTTCGTTTTGTCTTGTATTGGTATGTATATTTCCGATCTAGAATGAGTTTAATAAAACAACAGAGAATTATAGCAAACTGGCCTATAGTCATTTAGATCAATTGTTTTGATATTAATTTTAACTTAACTAATTTTTATTACATCTTAGTACTAACTAATCCTACTTTAGCTATCATCACTATAAACATTAAAATATATAAAATTAGAGCTCTCTTTTGATATTTATAAAATTTTATTTTCAGACCCAATTGATGCATAGTTTAAAACTTTAATATACGATTCAATCTTTTCTCTCTAGGACGCTTCTACTATCTGAAAAATCAAAGTAGAAACTCAATTTTAAAAATAAACTTCAAATAACTTCAAAATACAAATTCAAATTTTACAAGACTTCCCAGGCTGGTTTATATATTTACTCTGAAATTGCTTCACCCTTTCTATGGATGAATTTTTTCAACAAATGGTTTCTTCTGTGAGTAGTAAGTAGGTTACTTAGTCATTGGTCAAATATGTGTGATGTTGCTCGATATGGAACATGCCCCATTCTATTGTATTCGTTCAGACTGGCTCATCACACGTTCATATAAGTCCTTTTAGTGTAATCACCACACCAAAACCACAAAAAACGTGTTTTTATACTGGCATGGTTTTATTGCGCCCCGGAACATACAACAATGAATATATATTCTCGTTATATAGTGCAGAGGGAAGACATCTGTGAATTTTACGATCTTTGGTGCTCGAGAAAAGCGATGTGTGGTTTTACCAATAGAGTTGTGTTGGCTGGGACCGAAAAAATCTAAACCTCTGGTCTGCCGGGGTATTTTGAGGTATTCCTCACATTGACAGAAATTCCATGCAAGAATTACGTTCAAGCCTGTGTTGGTTCAAAGGAAATATATGACGATTTTGATACAGTATAGGCGTGCCCCATACCTATGGCCGTGCAGTGGCAAACGCACCGCATCTTTTCCAGGTAATATATATATGCACTCTCAGAAGAAAACCGTTTATGATGGTTTGCTAGCAAGCGGTGTGTCTGTCAAAAGAATCCACAACACGAGGTGTTTATTGCGTAGATTTCCGTCAGAACCGTATCCAGAGAGTATAGCAGTTTGTGGTTTTCTTGGCAGAAAACACGTTTTTGTGGTCTTGCCAGAGATATAAACCATCTCATGCGGGCACGCCCAATCTCGGTTGGTGCGGCGGGCGAAGAACTTACATGAAAGCGACCGTGCAACTTTGGAGCGAAGAAAACACGTTTGCCGTATCAATCCAAAGTGGTATATTTTGCTCGGGTAGGATAGAACACGTTTACCGAGGTCGTATGGCGAGGAAAACATGTTTACCAGGTGTTTGAGCGAGAAAGAGCTATCGTCTGTTCCACGGTTTGCTGTGGGATAAACACACGTTTTGCGCAAAAAAACGTATTTTACAGTTTTGTGCGGGAAAACATGTTTTGCGGGAAACATTGTTTCTTTTACGCGAAAAAACGTGTTTTTGCGGTTTTGGGCCAGAAAAACATGTTTTTGCGGGAAAACTGCGTTTTTTGGCGGTTTTTGGCGGAAAACACGTTTTTTGTGGTTTTGGCAGGAGAACATGTTTTTGCGGTAAAAACGCATTTTTGCAGGTGTTTGGCGGTTTAACAAAATGCATTTTTTGGCAGGGAAAACGCGGTTTGGCGGTTTTGCCGGTTTTTGGCGGGAAAACGCTGTTTATATGGTTTGGCAAGGAAAACACGTTTTTGCGGTTTTGGCCGGGAAACCGATGTTTTTTACGGTTTTGGCGGGAAAACGTGTTTTGACAATTTTTGGAGGAGAAAACGCGTTTTTTTACGAGGAATATGCCCTGGACAGGGTGAGAAACTGTAGTTTTTAGTCCGGACCATCTTATGTCATACGAATTAAATAGCACGGTATTTGCGGAGCGATATATGGGAGTCAGAAAGGGGATTTGACCGGGAAGGAACCGAGCTCTATCTTATAAGGGCTTTGGATATAAAAAAACACGTGTTGTAACTGTATAGCTTTTTTGCGTGTTCCATGCACACTCCACAGCGTAAAAAAAGGACATGCTGATTAACAAAAGTGCCACGGTTATATCTTTGGACGGCGAGCGAAAGAACTCTCCATCATTATAGCTTATCTTTGCTGGAAAATGATTATTTTTTCTGTTTTGGCTGGAGATGAGCAATATTTTTTTGTTCGCTGTTTGACAGGTCGTGAGAAGATGTAGTCGAGTTATCTTGTAATTATAGTAGGGAAAATACTGCTTATTGCGTCGCTAATTTTTCGTTGCAATCGGTAAGCGCCCGTATCTCACTTATCTCGCGAGTCACAGGATGTTTCCATGGGCGGAATGGGAAGCCACGTTTTAATCACACTCGCTCCCTCTGAATCTTTGTGGATATCAATTTCCTCGTGTCACGCATTCGTTCCCAACTGATAATCTTCGCTGAGCGGATATACATAATATTGAGGATGTTCTTTAGAAGAATCTTATCCCTAATACGGTCTAAATGTGACGTAATAAAGGGTTTGAGTATCGACCATTGCTGCCATAAATGAGAGTTTGGCTAGGCTACCAGACTTTCGTATTACCTCTATTGACCAAAAGACGTGAGCCATCTCGCGAGGTCAAGGGATGCGTGCGCACAATTGGGTTGACGACCGGATGTGACTTTTTAGATATAGACCTAAGAGAGAGCGCATGAGAGACTACTAAGGTTAAACTTTAAAGTCAGATTTCAAGCTCTTATGAGTCATCTCTAGGAATCAACTTAGGTGAGCTTTTGGACTCATGGTGGTGAAGTGCAATTAAACAAACAAAATTCTTTCATTATTCATCCGAGATGACTGCTGAAGCCGATGCGGGCTCGCATCTAGATGGTGAAAACAAACAAAGCCATAACATTTGTTTCACTGGAGTCAATAAGCATATTTATAAAATAAAAAAAAACACACACACCACAAAGACTCCTATGAACTATGGGGCTTGACATATAAGATAGAGAGATGCCCACAACTTAAGTCCAAACATATGGTGGATCTGATTACACAAGATAATGTCGTTATTTGGTGTTCACCAATCGGTCGGATATATATCTTTATTCTTACGTTTCATTATTATGTATTCTGTCTTATCTCTCTCTAGTGCTATTATGTATGATAAATAGTTTAATATCGACATATAGACAAGACATATAATGAAACAGACAGAACAGAAATTTGTGGACACATAACGACGAGCGAGTGGAACTCGGGATCGACACTTAGTGGTGCCGAGACGACAGTGGCCCTTTACTCTTTTTCGGTGATATTTGGCTTCTTGGTAGTACAGGAACACGATACAGATTTAGCCGTTTAGGTTTGGGTTAATTTTAGCCCGTAGTGACCCTGATAAGATCGAGCTGATACCCGAGACGCGGCGCGAATCAAAATTGTAAAACTGAAGTAGCAATATATCTAATCAGTTTTTTTTGCTATTTGAAAATGTATGAATATCCAAGATCCCAATTGGAGGTATATCCAAAACTCGACAGCTACCCAAAGTCATTCCAAAACCTGATAGGGATGATACATTAGTCTCAATCTTAAGTTACATCTTCTCATCGTTCCTTTCACTTCCATCGTATAACTAAATCGTACATTCAGTTAAGATTCATTCAACGAAGTTTCAAAGATAATTCAAAAGATATCTTTCAAAGACATAATATCAAAATGTTTACACCAAAAAATTTTTACTCTTTTCGGTTCTTCTCCATTAGATGGTGAAGAATTGAAAATCCAAAGTGATTCATCTTCAAACCTTTCTTTTTGTTTGTGTGACGTTAAAATTGGAATTTCCCATAGATATGCAGCTGATGAGATACAGAATGCGAACTGGCTTTTGTGGGTTTCTACTACATCATAAAATTATGTACATCGTATCGAATCTCATATTTTGACGTTCTCTGCATATTCTATTTCTTTGCTTAAACAGACAAAGCATATAGGTGGTTATACTTTTGTTTACATAAATACGGAGAGAATAAGAGCTCTCAAACGCAGTGATCAGAGCTACTCCAAAAGCGTCGTTTATTCTATCAAGTCACGCGTCTGACGTGATATCTGCGAGACCTCATACAATATGTAGAGAAACTAATACCCGAACGGCGGGTGACGTTCGACGGAGTTCTAGCAGCTCTTCCCTCCTCCGTTTATCTAAGTTACAAATTATTCTTGAAAACCTCTGAGATATCCTACTCGAACCCGAAAAGATATATATATGTTTCAGCCTTTTACAAAATATGGATTCCAACATGCCGAAAACCTTGGCTGCCTGAGCCACACCCTGATATTTGTGGAAACTCCTTGTTAACTTTTGTTTTGTG
This sequence comes from Moricandia arvensis, assembly GCA_905132765.1. Taxonomy (NCBI): domain Eukaryota; kingdom Viridiplantae; phylum Streptophyta; class Magnoliopsida; order Brassicales; family Brassicaceae; genus Moricandia; species Moricandia arvensis. Next base: position 32,665 of record CAJHQP010007327.1, read on the forward strand.
TTTAAGGATTTTGAACTTGTTGACTAGCCTATGTTAATAACTTATTTGGAAGAAATGTGGTCAACTGAAAGGAGTTTCGGAATATGCAATTCTATATAGTTAGTGATTTTGTGCGTTTGCATTGATCCATTACTTCATATATTGTATAAGACAGAAAAAGTAAGACGTTTTAGGGCTTAAGGATTTATATAT